>JBDJHY010205229.1:0-11535 GCA_039654485.1 Withania somnifera | reverse complement strand
CTTGCTAGCATAATGTGGTGTTAGAAATAAGGTGCAACACCTTATCATCCTTAGATGGCAGGCCGGTTGAAGTTTCCAACTGGGAAATTAAGACTAATATTGCTAAGAATTTAAATGCTAATTTGGTAAATTGGTATAGAAGGCTTGATAATGCCCTTTGGGCGTATTGGATGTATTGGTATAGACGGCTTCAAGACACCACCAATATGTAACCATATCATCTTATGTATTGGAAATCTTGTCACCTATCATTTGAACTTGAGCACAAGGAATTGAGGGCTCTAAAGAAGCTCAATCTAGATAAGAATGAGGCATCTAACTTAAGGCTTGATTAGTTGAATGAGATAGATAAGTTTCACTTGGGAGATTATGAGAGTGCTACATTGTACAGGGAGAAAATAAAATTATACCATGACCAAAAGATTGAAAAGCAAAGGTTCAACTTGGGTGACTTGGTTTTGTTGTTCACTTCGAGGATTTACTTGTTTTCAAGCAAGTTAAAGTCCAAATGTAATGACCCTTATGGTCATTTCTGTGTGTTATATGTTTTTTTCCATTTTAAGCAATTTGGTAGCTACCGCGGGACATTTATGACCTGCTGAGATCAGCAGTTCGGTTTCCTGGTGAATCGATTGAGATTTATCTCATTTTCCTTATTTTAGAGCCCAAACTAAGGTAATCATTAAATTTATTCAACATTCCTTCAAGATGATCTCAGAATCAAATTACGATAATTTTGTTAGCTTTGGATGGAATTTATTCAAGGTAGACCCTTGGTTCGAGTCCAAGAGCTTTCAGTGCGAGTTTATCTCGATTGACAAGATACTAGTTAGTCTGTCAGTGAATGTTAACTTTGGTCATCATTTGATGATTAGAGCATCATATTGGAAATCTAACTGCCTTATCAGCTCTAGAATGATGATTTTAGGTTAGGAGAATCTCGGTTCACTTTTTGATTCACTTGGGATATTTTTGAGTTTCTTGGTGGATTTTAAGAAATTTTGATGCAAGTATTGACTTGGTCAACATTTCTATAAACTGACCTCGTATCAGGATTTTAACTGTGCTATTTTTTATGATATGTCATTTCGAGTGTGTATGCATTATTCATTCACAAAATCGTTTAGAGTGATATTCAGGGAGTTGGTTTTTTGCTAGTTTTTGCTTTCAAAATAGCATCGGTTGCAGGCCTTAGTTGTTTTTCATGATCCCTAAGATGAGTCACGTGATTGCAAAGGCTAGCCTCCCCACTTTACACGATTTTCACACCCTTGGACACGATCGCTACCCATAGCCCAATTGTCTACGCGATCGCTAGTTTGGCCATCACGATTGTGATGAACAATAATGTCCATCCATACGATTGCGACCATCTTCTATGTGATCGCGGAGGCTTAGCACCTACCAGCATTTATGTTTTAGTTCCTAAAAAATTCATCCATTTCCACCATTTCCTTCTTACTTTAATTTCTTTCTAGCAGAAATTCTGGTTAAATTATATCCCAAGTGTGGGAATTGATCGTGGTGCTAATTTTAGTTTTCTCTCGTCACTTTGGGTAAGCTTTGCCTTTGCAAGTTCCATGGGAATGGAGTTTCCTTTCACCATTAATGACCCTCACTAGTTATGGTTGATTCTTGGAAATTTTTTATTTCTTAGTTGATTTGTAGCTCGTAGTTAGTGTATTGGATTACATTTTACCCTGTAGTTGACTCCTTTCTCCATCTCGATGCATAATTCCTCCATTTAAATATTGTGAAGTATGTAAAGTTTTGCATCTTTTTTGGGAATTTTGAAACCCAATTCTTACTCGAATTATGCTTATTTTTGGATCATGAGTTACTGGTGATACCGGAAGCTCCGTGGAGATGCTTATTTTTTAGTCTGATTAGCGGGTCCCGTGGGACTATTTTAAGAACTATTTGTAGCCTAGTCCTAAATTAGATATAATTAATACTGTTAGCTTCGTTTTGACGTGTAGATGCTTATTTTACCTATTTTGAGGCCATTCGGGGATGATTTTCATTAGGTGTGCTAATTTTTATGTGCTGCAGTGTTCCTTTGGACAAATGACAAGTAAGCTTCTAGGTCTTAATATGGGAGATAGCTTGGATAAGTCGCTAAAAGCATCCTTAGGGTGGGATAATTAGGTCTTTACCGTGACCTTTGACCGCTTATTCTCTTTTGCTTCATCTTTTTCTTTCTGATAGCACTTAGTGTAATACGGTGCCTTTGACTTAGTATTGGTCTTGCAATGGTCATAGGGTGACTCTGAAAGTATAAAACAACGATACATGGGTTGGATTTTGGGTTTTGACCTAGGATTTGGGATGGCTGTTGTAAGCTGCTAGTTGTTTTCTTAGATTGATTTTGTGCATGATAATAGGATAGTTGTAGTAATTTTTATGATATGCATTCATACCGTGTGAGTGCCATGAGGTTCAGCTTCTAAGAGTATATCCTGAGGCCCGTGGCATGTTATTACCATTTCTTGATATTGGATGGCCTTGTAGGTTGGATTTCATATATTAATGGATAAATGGACTTAATTGGTGTAAATTATATTTTTTGACAATTAATAATAAAATAAGGATTTTCCTATTTATTTTAAACCCTACTGAATGTCAAGTACTCGGTAACCTATTTTTTACATTTTTAGACTAGGTTTCACCACCTGGCACGTGTACTGTCACTTATTATTAGTGCTGGCACTTGAGTCCGGCTGAGCTTCGATAGTGAGTACAATCTTTTTCCTGCTACACTACACTTACTGAGTGAGATATTGATTTCTAGGATATTGGAACATTGTGGCACTGATACCGGGACTCCATGATACGGTGATACTAATATACTATGGCACTTGATACTAAGCTGTGAGATATGTGAAATATTAGTGTGTGGTTGGCACACCTCCATAGACCCAACTTCTGTGCTACATGTGATTGACGGACCGAGTATGTCTTTCCTCCTTTACCAGAGTTCCTTCTCTATAATTTAGCTAGAAATATTTTTTTATACAATCTATTTTCTTGCTTCGTTATGTGTAGCTTGCTTCCTATGTTGTTTTACTTGCTCTATGACCTACTTTCTTTACATTCTTTCTATTTACTGTAAGTTGTACTTGTTATATGTCCGGTGGGCCCTTGAAGCCTACTGGGTACTTGTTGCTTCAACGACTTGTATTCATGCTACAATTGCATCATTCTGGTGTAGATTCGAGCACTAGCACCCATCGTCGACTTCGTTGTTTGTGCCATATTTCCATGGAATTTTTAAGATATAGGGTGAGCTTTGGGCATCCACAATAGCATGCATCTTATCAGGTTTCATTTTGTCTTTTTTTGTATTTTAAAGATATACCTTTTACTGTATTTATATTTATTTTGTACTTTTTGTCGTAGTGGCTTTGTATACACTGATACTAGTTTCGATGAGGTTCATTGCCTGTTATTTGTTATTCTGACTCTCTTAATCTGTCTTTTTCTTTTTATTTCTTTTTATAGTAGCTATGCATAGCCGTTTTTCTATGGTAGCTCATCTCTTACGACTTAGGGTTACAGAGTTGGTTCACCTACTAATGGTATAGTAGGTGACATCATAAACTAAGAAATAAGTCATGACAGCTTGGTATCAGAGGCCAGGTTTTGACTAGAGTCAGTATTACAGAGCCAATGTCTAGTAGACTCTTTCGAATGGAAGCAGAGACATACATATACTATCTTTGGGATTCTATGGAGGCATGTTAGGAACTTGAACCCCTTCTCGGATCATATGTCATGAGTGTTTCCTAGATGGTTTCCAGGAAATATCACTTGTTATTTTCACTCTTTTATAGATGGCATGCACGAGATAGATTACTGACGATGGAGATCCCTACCCAGAGGCTCAGGATCAAGCATAGGGGCATACTACAACGCTCATGGGGTTTACTGTACCAATTTATACCTTAGTGATTGGTAGTGCGTCTGGCACCAGTGCTAGTGCCTACTACAGATGTTAGGGCCCTTTTATTGTAGTTACTTAGAACTTTTGGAGGTCCGCTAACGAATGAGACCCAGACTTCCTCCCAAGGGTTAGGCTTAGGTGCATCCGGATCAAAAGCATAACCCGCTGCTACGGTCCTCCCCTAGTTCAAGTGGCAGTAAATCCTCTCCATTGTTAGGTGCTATTGATACCAATTGTTGATCCTACTGTAGAACCCCAAGTAGCTATGTCAGATTTGGAGCAGAAGCTTCTGACCAGGTTTCTCCGATAGGATCCCCTAAGGTTTACTGGTGTTTTGAGGGAGAGTGCCCACGAGTTCTAACCGAGTGTGAGGAGAGGTTGAGAAACCTGGATCTTATAGAGTCACATAGGGTCAACTATACCACTTATCATTTGAGGGGTGCAGTGAAGTTGTTGTGGAGAGCGCAGATGGCATATAAACCAATAGGGTCACCTTAATTGTCTTAGAAAGAATTTTATGAGATATTAATGCAGAAGTTTGTGTCTTGGGCTGAGAGGGACAGGTTTGAGGGATGATTTTAGATATCTCGATATGGCTCGATGTTGGTTTCAGAGCATGAGTCCCTATTTCACCAGTTATCAGTATACAGGGTAGCGTTCATGCCTAAAAAATAAGAGCTAGTTCGTAGGTTTTCTTATGGATTCAAAGATAGGCATGGGAGGCTGTAGCATTGTTGGTTTCTAATGGTTGTTGTTTATAGAAAGTGGTTTACTATTCAATGACTAAAGAGTTGCGAGTCGCAACAATGCCATAGTAAGAGGCCTCATCACCACGGGAGTTATAGTGGGCCCCACTTAGGGGACCGGGGTTACCAGCAAAAATAGTCTTCATAAGTCTAGTCTAGAAGTCCAGAATAGGAATTTCTTCAGCTTTTAGAAATAGTTCTATAGGGTTTTAGTGCACCTTCTTCTAGATAGTCTTCTAGAGGTTCTGGATCTTCAGGCCATGGTGGCCAATCGGGTTCAAGTCATGGTTCTTAATAGAGTGGTCCATCAGGGCTGTGTTTCGAGTGTGGTATCATTGGCTATTACACTTGAGATTATCCCTAGAGGGGTATTCTTTAGTAAGTGCATTAGGCAATTCAGCCATTGAGATTAGTGCCGCCACCTTCTATAAGTGGGCACAAGATAGAGGTGCTCAAGGTAGAGGTCAGCAAGGTAGGGATGGTGTTCATGGTAGTGGTTGGTCTGGCAGTGGTCACCAGTTTTATGTGGTACTTAGTAGGCCAGATATGGAGGCCTCGAATGTTGATATTATAAGTATATTTATATTTATCATACATTAGCCTCAACCCTGCTTTATCCTGGTTCTACTTATTCATATGTGTCATCCTACTTTACAGCTTGCTTAGGGTAAGCTAGTGAGTTGTTATATGTGCCTGTATTTGTTGCTACCTAGTAGGAGATGCTTTAGTAGTAGATTAGGTTGTGAGGTCTTATTTGGTTTTTGTTGGAGGGTTTAATACCTGGACTGACTTTTTATTTCTGGTATGTTATATTCTGACATTATACTGAGCATGGAATGGTTATCCCCTCACTGTGTAGTTTTGAATTGCTATGCAAGGATAGTTACCTTAGATGCTCTTGGTGTATCCCCAGTGTTGTGGCAGGGTTTTATTAGCCATGCATCGATAAGTATCATCTCCTGCCTTCAGGATAAGAGGTTTGTGGAGAGAGGGTGTATGAATTATTTAGCTTACATTTGAGCCAACACTCCTACTCTCAAGTCTATACCTATTATTTTTGAATTTTTAGGTGTCTTTCTGACTGACCGACCGGCTTCCTACTCAAGAATGATGTAGACTTTGCTATTGAGTTGGAGCCGACACCATTCCTATTTCGATTACTCTTTACTGTATGGCTCATATCGAGTTGAGGAGCTGAAAGTTCATCTCTAGGATTTTCTAGATAATTATCTTTGTATTTCTCCATGGGGTGTTCCAGTGTTATTCATTATGAAGAAGGATGGGTCGATCTATATATGTATAGAACATCGATAACTTAATAAGATGAAGGTTAAGAAGAGGTATCCGATGCCCAGGGTTGATGATATGTTCTACCATCTTCAGGGTGCGACTGTGTTTTCTAAGATTGATCTAAGGTCAGGGTGTCATCAGTTGAGGATTCGGTCATAGGACATCCCAAAGGTATCATTGAGGACTATGGGCATTATGAGTTCCTGGTCATGTCTTTTCGATTGACCAATTCCCTTGCATCCCTTCATAGGTTTCTCAAGCCTTATTTGGACGCGTTTGTGATTATGTTTATCAATGATATCTTGTTATACTCATAGAGTAGAGCAGAGCACAAGCATCATTTAAGGACTGTGCTCAAGACCCCTAAGAGAACATTAGTTTTATGCCAAGTTCTCTAAGGGTGAGTTTTTATTGTAGTCTATAACATTCCTAGGACACGTGGTTCCTAAGGATGGGATTATGGTGGATCCATAAAAGATTAGAACGGTTCGTGATTATTTGAGAACGACGTCTCTTTTTTAGGTTTGGGGCTTTGTTGGGTTAACATGTTACAATAGAGGATTTATTAAGGGTTTTTCATTGATAACTGCTTCGTTGACTAGACTAACTAGGAAGGATATTCTTTTTCAGTAGTCTGAGGAAAGTGAGGCAAGTTTCTTGAGACATAAGGATTTGTTGACTTTAGTGCTGGTTTTGACATTGTCGATTAAGAGCTAGAGCTTTTTTGTATATTATGATGAATTGGGTGTTGGTTTAGGGTATGTTTTGATGCAGTAGGGTTGTGTTATTGCTTATGCATCGAGGCAACTGAAGGTTCATGAGCGCAACTATCCCACTCACGACTTAGAGTTGGTAGCGGTGGTATTCGAGATCAAGATCTATAGGCACGCTCTATGGAGTTTCATGTGAGATATATACTGACCATCATAGCCTTTAGTGTATTATGAGCCAGTAGGAATCAATTTGAGGTAGTGGTGATGGATTGAGCTACTGAAGGACTACGATATTAATATTCTTTATCATTCAAGCAAGGCAAATATAGTTGCAGATACCTTGAGTTGGAATGTGGTCAGTATGGGTAGTTTGACGGCATTGTCAGCCATTGAGAGACCGTTAGCCTTAGACCTTCAGTCTTTGGTTAGTCGGTTGGTTAGATTAGATTTGACCGGGCCTAGGAGGGTTATGTCCTGTGTTAAGGTCTGGTCATCCTTAGTTGATCAGATTTAGCAGTATTAGTTTGAGGATTAGCATTTGAGTACTCTCCATGATCAAGTGTTGTCTAGTGAAGCCGACAGGGTTTCTATAGATTCTCATGGAGTTTTGAGATACGATGGTTGGATTTATGTGCTGCAAGTTAATGGTTTAGGTTACTTGATTCTGTGTGAGCCTCAAAACTCCAGGTATTCAATTCCCCCTAGTGAAGCTAAGATGAACTGTGACTCACGACAGTTGTATTGGTATGTATCGCGGTGTTTGAACTCCCTGAGATGAAGTCTGACCCTCATCGGTAGGCGCGCTACCAAATATAGTAACCATACACTACCATATGTCTCTAAGTGCATCATCAGAAAATGGTTGCCTCTATGGTAGAGGCATGTCTGTAGGTGCAGTACATGTCCTCTTAGCTCTAGACCAGACTCTCCCAACTCTAGCTCTACCCCGACCCCTAATTGGAGCTCTCTGTGGAGGTAGAGGAGTATCATTGTCTCCAAATAATGAACACTTATAGACCATCTGCGAAAGAATGAAACCAATGTGAATAACCAAGAATTAGTAAAAACCTCACACGAAAGAGTCAATGAAATTTCTCCCAATAAAAGAGCCATGTAGCCCCCCTTAAGATAGGATATAGGTGTCTATATATCGATCCGCAAGACTCAACCTAGACTCTCGCTCCTAAAGCTAGAGACACCGATGAATCTAGTGATACCACTCTATCACAACCCAAAAATTGAGTTGCGATGGCATTTATATCCCACCTATAGACAAGCCTAACCCCGTCCCAGAGTAGGTAGTGACGGGCCAATATCAAGTATCCAAAGAAAAAAAAAGGAGAAGAATAGAGGAAGAAGGAGAAATAGAAAATACACAACAGAAAATAAATTCCCTAAAACTTAGTGTCGTGGATGTAGAGCATCCATATACAGAAAAGTACAAAATACACTCCATAATAGGGTAAAACTACAAAATAGCTATCCAAACTCCAACTAGAACAATTGTGTAGACAAAAGGAACACTGGCCAGCATGAACGCTGACTACTCACTGTATCTCCTGAAAAAATACAACCTAGCTCGCACGATTGCGTCTGCTCTGATGACTCATTCTAAGACCTGTAATCACAAAATGATGTAGAAGCGTAGCACTAGTACCAAAATGGGTACCCAGTAGGCATCATAGGCCAACATGTCAAAAGTAATCATAAGAAAGATAAAGAGTAATCACAAACAAATAGGGCAATCGTACATAATGAACAACAGAAAAGGGGAAACTGCAATAATAACTAGTAATTACAGTGAAGGATTAGTTATAAGTGTGTGCAACATCAGCTAAAATGTATGAAGGAATGTCAACTATCAGGGTATAACACACATGACCTGGACCAAAAACAAATCATGACCTAACGCAACAAGTACCTAGATCTCCAACGTAACCAGCACAAGAAAGGACCAATAAGAGAAAGAGGAACACAGGAAATATAACACTGAACATAATAGTAACTAAGGCAAGGAAAGTAATCAACGACATATAAGAGTAGACATAAATCCTAGATAGCAAAAAATAAATCAGTACATAAGTAACCCAATGAGACTTCCCCTGTAATCCCCGAGGAGTGCAACCAAGTGCATAGGGATACAATGCAAAGGGGTGCTAAAAAGTAAATACTGCCCATAAGCACACTTGCCAATACAAAGATTTTGACAGGAAAGGACCCATAAAATCTTCTTCGTATACTTACACCTCCTAATATAGTATACACCTACCCCAAACACACAACATAACCCAAGCATAGCGACCCAGGTCGAAGAGTCCATGGAGGGATCAAATCCCGCTTACAAAATCCTCATAAAAAACAACTAGTGATATTGTCATCAAGGAAAAATGCCAAAAACTCAGGCTTAGGCCATATATCATATCTTAGTGGAAAACTTAAGTCCATCCAAATAGGTAAATCACAACTGTGGTAAAAAACCAACTACTTCCATGTCGGCAATACCCAAAAATTAGAGTGCCAAGAGAAGATAAATTAGGTAGAGCGAGAAAATAGCTCCATACTGCTATTGTAGTCATGGATACATTTAATATATAAGAAATTAGGTTCTGGCTATTACTTTTTCAAAATCAAGTTACCCTTGAAAAGTATTAATGCGTGCTAGCATCACAGAATAAATCAATAGGCTGAACTAGTCTGCGGTTGCTAACTAGAATCAGTAGGATAGTTGTTAAACCCTAGTAACAAGGACACCCTCTCCTAGACCAACTACGGTCCTAATCCATGAGTAATCGCACCAAAGATTACATAACTGTCCATAGGGCGCCCGTTAAAGTCTAAGTACATACCTATACAGGGGGAAACATGGAACTATCATAGTTCAGGCCAATACAAGTCACTCAAGCCTCTCACTGGGCTAGGGTACAATAAAATCACACTGAGATTCTAACTATCTATTAAAGCCATATCCGGATATGTATAGACAAGTAACCATACACATACTAATCATACACAATGTTTTAGGTAAAACACAAAACAACCAGCCTACCTAGATCAGCTCTAAATCTACTAGCCTAAATTACGGATAGCTACTTAGCTCTAACCACTAGTATAATCCCCTCTCAACCAGTCTAAGTTCTAGAGACAACTTATAAATAACACACACCAAAGGTTATGCTCCTCCCACAACCATACTATATTCTAGATTCGGCGTTGAATACGCGGGTAGGGCAATATAGCCCAACCTTAAGTAACTAAGTCATAAGCCAGCCAATTAGGTCATAGGCCAAAAGAATAACCATAATGGGGCTCCAACTAGTAATCCCATCCCTGAGTTAGCATTTTACCATACATATACCACACTAATATCCAGTCCGAAGAAAGCCGACTGTAGGTTACCTGACGTCGAAAAAAACCTTGAAAGTCATGCTGGAAAAAGTTGAGAATCACGAACGATCTTGCCACTACATGAATCTATCAAAAACATAATACATGAGTCGAGTGGAGTAAAACAAAACCCATATTGCTATATACTAGCGGGATCAGAATCCAAACTAAAAGCGAGTTTGTAAACCCTAATAGCTCAGAAAATAAAATATTTATACCAACACGTAGAGCACTCTCATCCATCATATGGTACAAAATAGGGCTCAACCTAACGGTAGAAAATGAAGAAAAAAGCCCGAAAAGTTTATGTGAGATTGAAAACATTATAACTAAAGAGAAACCAAGAAATTACCAGGTAGAAATGATCGTAGAATCACCAGAACGAGTTTCTAAAATATGGACCTTAATTTATATCATACCAACTCTGGAAAACCAAAGAGATGGAGAAGGTTATATAGAATATGAAAGAACTTCATGAATAAAGAGACTTATATAAGGCCACCGCTTACTAATAAATCAGCCAAAATGAATAATTTATCGGCACTAGCCGATCTGCCCATCCCCGCCACTAATTTCTGATAGATTTAGAAAAGCTTTAAAGAAGTATGGAATGAAAACGGAGTCCGATTTCGATAATCCATATGTAATTTTTATGTAATTAATAATATGGACTTAACAGAATTGAAAAAATAGAGAACTAAGATCGAATATGCTGAGTAAGGCCCAAAGAAGCTATAAATATAAAGAAGAGAAGTTATAAAACTGCTAGAAAACCAAACTATCAGTCCCTGCAAGTCACAAATGACCTGGGGCGGTCTACAAGACACTCTAAACATAGAGAAATTGTGGAAATACGAAAATGACCCCGAGGGTCATTACACATAGATATAAATATATTCGTAAAAATAAGTATATTATTGTATAATTTAAAAAAATGTCTTTGATTGAGTTACTTATTAAAACCTAACCTTTTATTAGATTACATTTTGTAAGAATAAAAAATCTAAGGTAAGGTTTTGAGGGATTATAAAATGTAATTTTTTTTTAATTTAATCCAAAAGAAGATGCCACTTGGTCATACCAACAAAAATTAGTTAATTATTTTATATTAAAAATTAGAACAACTAGAAAAAAGTAAAGATCAAAAATTTCTGGAACAGAAAGAGCCAAGAGACATTCATTTTCCATGAAGCTCCTAAACTCTAAAAAAGCCATATATGTACTGACCAAACTATTTCATTTTTCTTCCACTATTTCTTAAAATTAACAAAGCAAGTGTCAAAACCCCAGGTGGTTGTAATGACCCTTAGAGTTATTTTAGTGTTTTGATAACTTCCCCGTATTTAGAGTGTAAGGCGTATGACACACACTAGAAGGGGGATTTGAATAGTGGGTGTAGTTTATTTGAAACTTTTTCCGGAATGGGTAGGAGGAGATAGAAGAGAAAAAGGAACACAAA
>JBDJHY010205219.1:0-11535 GCA_039654485.1 Withania somnifera | reverse complement strand
TATATACATGGAAATTCCTTTGGCCCTTAATAATTTGAAAGTAATCTGAATTTGGGAAGAATATAACTCAAGGAATATGTGAAAGATATAATCCTACATACCTCAATACAATAGAAGAACAATTGGCTAGAAAAGAAGAATTAGACTTGATTCTCAAACCAATTCTCTTGAGTTTCTGAGGATTTGTGTTTGAGAGGAGGAATTGGGATATTGGTGGATGGAAAACGTATGAAAAAATGAGGGGGGATAAGGAGGATTTAACATGTGAACTTTCCTAAACGGAATGGATTTTAACATAAGAAACTGCTGATGGTTTTCAGACTTTTAACGTAAAAAACTGCTGAAAAAAGGTTTTAATTTGTTTAGGACAGGGTAAAAAGAAAAGATGAAACTTCCCTTAAAACATGAGGTGTAACAGTATCCCCCCTTGGGATTATTCATCCTCAAATGACGGTTACAAACTCATAAAAATCTAACTACACGAAATAGGGGATGATACTATTACCGGTGAACATTTTTCAAAGATTTATAAGTACTCTCGCAAGCCCCAAAACAGCCCACCAAGAGAAAATATAAACACAATGATGAAATGCAAAGAACTAAGAATAAACAAGATTTAAGATGGGTATTCTATGGATCTTGGTTTAAACAGCGAGAAGCTAGAATCATAGAAACTATAACTAAAGGTTTAGATTATTAACTTCAATTCATGCCTCTTGAGAAGCTAAAAAATCAGGATACTTTGCCTTCATATCGTCCTCTAATTCCCATGCAGCTTACCCAATCTTTTGATTCCTCCATAATACTTTCACCGAAGCAATTTCCTTGGTCCTCAATTTGCGAACTTGACGATCCAATATCTTAATAGTAATTTATTCATAATTCAAGGAGTCATTCACATAAATAGTCTTTATTAGGACTATGGGAGTAGGGTCACCCACACATTTTCTAAGTAAGGAAACATAAAATACTAGATGAACTGATTCTATGTCTGCAGGAAAATCTAACCATTGGAAACCTTTTCAATTCTCTTCAAAATTTGATATGGACTAATATATCTGGGAATAAGCTTCCCATTGTTCCCAAAACATATGATACCCTTAATTAGAGATGCCTTCAAGAACACCCAATCATTTACCTCAAACTCTTAGTCCCTGCACCTCTTATCTGAGTAGGATTCTGATTGCTCTATGCAGTTTTCAACCTCTCTTGAATATGACCTTCTCTAGATCTTGATAAACCTAACTTGGCCCCAATAAACTTAACTTCACCAACATCAAACCCCCTTATGGGAGATCTACATCTTCAACCATATAATCTTCATAAGGGGCTATTTGTTTGCTAGAATGGTAGCTATTATTTTATGCAAACTCGATGGGAGGAAAGTGATACTCCCAACTCCCCTTGAAATAAATAACACATGCTCTCAACATCTCCTCAAGCATTTGGATGGTGTGTTTCACCTGGCCATCTGTTTTAGGGTGGAAAGTAGTATTAAGATTCACTTGCATACCTAACCCTTTTTTAAAGGAACTGCAAAAATAAGTAGTGAATTGTGGCCCTCTATTTGAAATAATGGACATAAGGGTTCCGTAGAACCTTACAATTTCCTGAATGTACAACCTAGCATAATCCTTAATGGACAAAGTCATTTAAATAGGCAAGAAATAAGCAGATTTCGTCATTCAATCTACTATCCCCTAAATCGAGTCATGTTGATTCCGAGAATGAGGTAAACCTGTCACAAAATCCATATTTACCATATCCTACTTCCATACTAGAAGAGCTATATCCTGAGCTAAACCACCAGGTTTTGGGGTTTCAACCTTAACCTGTTGACAATTCGGGCACTTGAGAACAAAGTCAACAATATTATTCATTTTATTCCACCAATAGTTTTACTTCAAGTTATAATATATTTTGGTGGAGCCTGGGTGAATGGAGAACCTGGAATAATTTGCCTCAGCCATGATCCTCTCGCAACTCATCGTCATCTAGAACACAAAGTTTACCCCGATATCTCAAAGCACCATCTTCCCTTTGTTTAAAGTCATAACCCTTTGTTATAAGAATTTTTCCTTCAATTGCAATAAAATAGGGTCATTATCCTTCTTTTATTTCACTTCTGACACTAGGGACGATTCTGACATATTCTAAACAACCACTCCACCATCCTCGGACTCTAAGAGTCAAACTCCTAAATTAGAAAAATGATGAATATCCTTTGTGAGCCTTATATTTTATTCCTCCACATGAGCAAGACTCCCCATAGATAATCTACTAAGAGCATCTGCAACCACATTTGCTTTACCGGGATGGTAGAACAAAAAAAAATCATAGTCCTTAAGCAAATCGAGCCACCTCCTTTTTTTGCATGAGGTTCAAATATTTATAGATGAAAATATACTGGAGACTTTTATGATCAGTGAAAATATCAATGTGCACCTTATAAAGATAGTGACACCAAATCTTCAAAGAAAACACCACAGTCGCTAACTCAAGGTCATGAGTTGGATAATTCTTCTCGTGATTTTAAGTTGCCTCAAGGCATAGGCTATTACATTACTGTGATGCATCAGCACACATCTAATATCAACCCATGAAGCATCAAAATAAACCATGAAACCATTACCCCCCCTCTAGCAAAGCCAACACTGGAATGGAGGTCAATCTATCTTCAAATTCTTGAAAACCCTTTTCACATGCCTCATACCACTGAAACTTTACCCTATTTTAAGTTAACTTATTCAAGGGAGAAGAAATTGAGGAAAATCTTCCACAAACCTACTATAGTAACCAGCCAGATAAAAAAATCTTCTGATATCTAAAGGAGTAGTGGGTCTTGGCTAAATTTTCACCGTCTCAATCTTTTAAGAGCCGACTTAGATGCCCTTACCATAAATAATATGGCCCACAATGCCGCAAATTTAAACCAGAATTCATAGTTGGAGAATTTGGCATACAACTCATGGTCCTTAAGTATCTGAAGTACAATTATGAGGTGGTTGGCATGCTCCTTCTCATTTCGAGAATATACCAGGATATCATCACTAAAGATGATCACAAACATATCAAGGTATTGCTTAAAGACCCTGTTCATGAGGTTCATACAATTTACAGAAGCGTTAGTCAAACCAAAGGATTTAACTAAAAATTCAAAGTGACTATACCTAGTTCAAAAAGCTATCTTTGGAATATCATATTCTCTGACTCTCAAGTGACTACCAGACCTGAGATCTACTATAGAGAAACACATAGCACCCTGTAGCTAATCAAACAAGTCATCTATTCTAGGAAGAGGGTACTTATTGTTTATAGTGACTTTGTTCAATTAGCAGTAATCAATGCACATATGAAGGGAACCATCCTTTTTACACACGAACAAGACTAGAGCACCCTACGGAGAGACATTAGGCCTTATCAACCCCTTATCTAGAAGATCCTTAAACTACTCTTCTAATTTTCTTAACTTTGCAGGAGCCATTCTATATGGCAGAATAGAGATCACCTGAGTGTCGGGAAAAATATCGATCCTAAAATCTATTTTCCTATCAGGAGAAACTCCAGGAAGATCACCAGGAAAAAACTTTCGGATACTAATTTACAATAGAGAAGGATTGGAGTGAAGTTATGTCTGACTTGGAATCTTTGGCTCGGACTAAGTGATAAATACACCACTTCATTATCATTTTATAGCCTTTAAGTTATGATATGAACAGGCACAACATGACTACCTTTTGGTTCAAGAATTGGTTCTTTGGGAAACTAAAACTTGAATACCTTTATTCTACAATCAATAGATGCATATCATGAATATAACCAGTCTATACCTAAGATAACATTAAAATCCACCATGTCCACCTCAACAAAATAAAGCATAGCGTATTTATGAAGGAAGGTGACTATACAGTCTCTATAAATGTATCTAGTAATGATGGATTCACCGACAGGAGTGGAAACAAAGAATGGCTCTAGAATTTGTTCGGGTAAAATCCCAAACTTCATAAATACATATAGGGTCAGAAAAGACAAAGTAGCACATAAAAATCATGAAAAAATACTTCAACATACCCATAACCACATCAGGAGAAGCCTTCAAATCTTGGAGATTTTACAGAGCATAAAGGTGATTCTGAACTTTATCGATTCCCAAAGTGGTGCCCTGAACTGTTGAGGCCACTGAAGCAGAAGATTGAACTCTGTTATTGTTACCAACACCATCTTTATTTTCTCATGGATAATCTTTTTTTCTATGATCCCGCTTACTATACCTAGAAAATACATCTTTACCATAATAATACTCACACAGATATCTCTTCCCATAAATGACACAAGAAGGATAATATGGAAACCACTGACTTCTATTACCCTGAGACTGAGAACCCTGAACTCTAAAATTTTGATTTGTCTAAGATCGTTGGTTGGTCTTAAGCCTCGGTACAGGCACACAAGATGAAGAATGAATAGTTCCTGATTACCTATTTTTGAAGAATGGTCTGCTACTCTTACAATTTCTTTTTTGATTTCCCTCTTGGTCAGTAGATCTATGCCTTTTACGTTGGCGTTCCTCTTCTTCCCTATCATTTTTCTTCTCTTCCTCACCTTGCTAGGCATACACCAATAACCTCAAAATATCCATATCACAAATTAGTATAACTCCCATGCACTCCTTTCTCACATCTGAATAAACTCTTAAAATAAATTTCAGCATTCTAGCCTTCATTATAGACGCCATCTCCGAAGTATATCGAGACAATTGAGTGAACTTGAGGCCATATTCCTTCACACTTATCTATCCTTTTTCAAATTCACAAACTCTTGTATCTTGGCATCTCTTCTATCCTGCGGAAAGAAATGGTCAAGAAAAGCCTCCATGACGTCATCCCATTTTTTTATAGGTGCATCTTCTCCATGAGACAACTCCCACTACTCATACCAGATACTAGCAACATCTTTAGCTGGTAGGAGGCAAGTTCATCTCCCTCTGTTTCAGTAGCATGCATAACCCTCAAAATATTTTGAATCTCACCAATAAAATTCTACCGATCCTCTTCAGCCTTGGATACTTTGAACTCCGGTGGATTCATCTTGACGAATCTCGAATTCTAGGAGTGTCGGAGGAGTTATGAGAGTTAGAGATGGTAGGACTTGAACCACAGGACTAAGATTCTACAAGTTGGGTTAGCATTTAAATAGCATTTTTAAATTAATATTAGTAGATTTAGCGTTAGAAGTTTGATCATAGGATGTCTTGGGTCTTCTTATAGGACTAGATTTCACATGTGAAGCATTAGCATTAGCATCCTGACCAGAAGTGTAAGCTCCATTCTAGTTTGCATCATATGAGGTAGGGATATGCTGCTAGTGTTTGCCTCAGTAGGAGCTCTAGTATTAACATCAACTCTCTAGTTAGTAGTACTTTTTAGAGGCATGATCTAAAATAAGTGAAAAGCACAAATTAAAATAGAGTTCAAATTCAATCGCACGAACTATAGTATGTATAAGGGAAATATTTCCTAAATCCCCTATAGCCTCTTGATTATAAGTGTGGTGTGATTCACACCCATAATTAGGAACACAACTTCACATACACCCTAGGACACTTGAACGTTGTGCTCTGATACCAAGTTTTTCGCACCCCTAACTGAGGCCCTATACGTGGCACGCACCAAATACTATTGCTAGTATGAGTGAAATTTCTGGCATATCATATGAGTATACTTATAACATAAATTAATCAAGTTTAAACAATATAAAATTAAAATAAGATTTCTTAAAGAATAAAATTTTCTCCAAAGTTCATTTATATCCCATAATATCCACCAATAGTGATAGTCATGATACATAAAAAATGAAAATAAAAAAATATGTCTAATAGGTAAACCATTTTATGAAGCCTCATATAAGTATCAATGACAGCCGGTACAAGGCCCGGCATACCATAAAACGAAAAGTAGTTTTCTTTGGAAATCACCATATCTAAACTTTCCCCTAGGTAGCTAGGAGGCTCATCAATAGTAGAAGATAGATATCCTAGTGATGTGTCGGGTCACGGATCTGAGGGCCTTAACCTGCATCATGAGATGTAGTGCCAAAAGACGGTCAAAACATGGAATATATTGGTATGTAAAACTATACTAGGAAAATGATAAGGCATGAAATTATCAATGTAAAAGAATTTAATTCAAGTGATGATAAATTGGAAAGGAATTAGAGCATACGTAATTAATAACTGACAAAGTAAAATGTATTTAATCCTTTTAGTTATTAATGGAAGAAAGTGGTGAACCAACATAAGCACCAGGTGAGCACATGGAGTTTCATCTCAGGCCAATCAGCTAATCCAACCTATACCTTGTCGGGCGTAGGACATGACATGACATGATTTTCTATCAAGTATCCATACTTAGACCCTTGAGGGATACATGAAAAGAAGAGTTACCCAATTTGCGGAATAATCCCTATCTTATGTCGGTAAACGTAGTTTCAGGTATTTGTTATTTAGACTGATGCTTTCTACCCCAACCAATCAACTTCCTTAAGAATATAATGTTTTATAAAAAAATATTACATAAGGAAAAAAAAGGAAAAAGAAAAATCAACCTACCTCAACACACTGTATTCATCAGTATACCAAAATGTCATTCACATAGAAACCTATCTCTGGTCATGCTCATCTGTATATGTTTTAGTGTGTTAGTGGTATAGATTCCTACATACAGAAACACTATGAACATATACAATGATAAAGATTAAGTTTTGGTATTGAGTTGATTTTATCAACAATATAACAACTCACTTGACACAGTGATAAGGTAGCTTAGATGATAATTCAAAATTTCACTCCATCTGCCTCTTTATTGAATAGAAAAGAAAAGAAAAAACTGTGTACTTCAAAATTTCACTCTATCTGCCTCTTTATTGAATAAAAAAGAAAAGAAAAAACTGTGTACTTGCACGACCAATAACTTCACAAGGACTTATATTGGTTCTTTATGTTCATAAATAAAAATTTAATAAACTCCTCCTAAGAAACTAACAAACTGATAAATAACTCTATCTTCATATCTTTACATACAAAAATATTTCTTTACCTGGATTTTCTTTTCTTTCTTTCTTTTATCATAAAAAGAGAATTCCACTAGGCCAATATATTCCTTTATCCCATCTCGAAATATGGATAATTCTGAGAAAGCATGACTTATTTACATATTATAAACATAATAGCTTTATCAAGCAAATGAAACCTCTCTTTTGGAAAATCATCACTAGTTCCTAACTATTAAGTAATAGCCACAAGGTTCATGGTTTCCCTAAGTTTCATGATATATATAGAATTCCTAAATCTTGCAATGACTCATAAGGTAATGTAATTCAAATAATTTTAAAATGTTCATGAATTAGAGAGATTTTCAATATTTACTAGGGAACTTATCAAATGAACTCAAAATATGTATATATATGCCACGACCCAAAATCTCAGATCATGATGGCGTCTACACCCCACCTTTAGATAAGCCTAACCTTACAACCTGGAGCTATGTGCAATGGACTATAACTCTTAGAACAACCAAAATAATGAAGGAACCATAAACGATACATAATAGCGGAAGTTAACAAGGAACTATACAAAACTCGAATCCCCAAAACTTGTTGTGAGTGGCATGTGGAGCTACTACATAAGATAAACAAAAGATAAAAAATTAAAAAAGCTCCCCTATTAGGTAATATAGTATAGGACTTGCTATGAACCGAGTAAAGCAATCTAAGTGAAGGAAACTACAATTTGCTAGGACAATAAGCCCATCGTAATCTCCGCAAATATGTCAAGTCTACTCCGCACAAACTCCGCATCTCTGATAACCCCTGCCTCTATCTACACCACAAAAAAGGTACAGAAGTGCAACATGAGTACCAAACAAGGTACCCAGTAGACATCATCGGCCGATTGGGTTAAGAATAACATGCGAATAATAAAACGAGGAAGAAAAACATGTCGGTAATAGCAGAGAAATAATAAGGGAAGCAGTAACTAATAATAGATAGGAAAGTAGATATCAAAAGTAATAGTAAAAGTTATAGGGCTAGATACAACTACAAGATTCAAAATTCAAAAACTATGACGAGGTGAAGAAAACATACCTGTAGTCCATCTCAACCAAATCCCATTAACGGTGATGCCAAGAATCGTAAGAACCCTAACAGGGATTTAATAGAAAAGTACTAATAAAAGCGGAGAATAAGTAAACACATAAGAACCTACTGGCATCCCATACTACCGGTAAGTAGAACCAGCACAGCATAA
This sequence comes from Withania somnifera, assembly GCA_039654485.1. Taxonomy (NCBI): domain Eukaryota; kingdom Viridiplantae; phylum Streptophyta; class Magnoliopsida; order Solanales; family Solanaceae; genus Withania; species Withania somnifera. Next base: position 3,230 of record JBDJHY010205219.1, on the reverse strand, counting down.
CCTACTTGACGTCCTATACCACCGGTAGGCACAAACAGCATAGCAAAACCCACCATGACTCCCCTCTTAAGCCCGGTGAGCACACACCATACCTAAAGAAATACACAAGGGCACAGAAAGTAAAAAAACAGTAACAACACGGGCACACACCCCCTGTCAACATTAATATCATCACCGGACTCACACCCCCTATCAGCGTCAATAACAACACCAGATGCACACCCTCTGTCAGCATCAATAACAACACCGAACGCACACCCCTTGTCAGCGTCAATAACAATATCGGACGCACACCCCCTGTCAGCGTCAATAACAACACCGGACACACACACCCTGTCAGCATCAAACAACACCATCAAAGGGCCCAACCCTTTAGTATCTACACAGTTTAAAACATCAATTTATATTTAAATAAATGAGAGTATCAATGCAGTGCCAAGGTTCCAGATCTAAACAGTGAATATAAGTAAATGTAATACTACAACACTAATAGTAAAGTAAACATTATCCGGTGTGAAAGGTAACTGCAGTCTAGGATAGGCTAAAGGACACCAGCTAAGAGCTCATCTCACCATACTCATCACGCATAAGCTAAGATAATCAATTAACCAAGATGGCTACCTGGGTCACTGGCCTCCACCGGGGTGTCCAATCCTTGTAGCATAATCCTTTCCCTCTATGCCCTTTAATGGGCCCTCGAAATCCATAGCGAATGATAGCAAATAAGACGTGACACAACCTAGGAAACCCCGTGTACACTACTAGCCATACCACAAGCATAATAATAATAACTAGATCTGTACTGCACAAATAAACCTAGCCTCCCTCAGTGCCAGCAGAAACCTCTGAAGTGCGCGCCTGGTGGATTGGTGCTCCAACACGGTCGATATCGTCCACAGCTATACAGTTTACAAATCTAGGGGTCTTGATGTGAATAATAAGGCTCATTAACAAATAACTCGAGGGGGGAAGACGGTCTTCACAACTCTATGACCTAGATAAAAGCCCCGACATGTGTGGCCCTCAGCTTGAGAAACCTCATGGTCTAGGAATGGGCTCAGGGAGAGATAAATCATATAAGCCGAGCTGGGGTGAGGGGGTGAAGACCTCTATCACCAAGAGACTATCGAGCAGGCCTCGCCGAGGTGACCACATAGGGACAACCTCCCTAAGATGGCTTGGCAAAACAACCTCATCAAGAATACCTCGCTAAGCCGACCCGGCTTACCATCATAATGCTGGTACGACCTCTCTCAGGGTGTCTTGTCATAGCGACCTCGATAGCCTTACTAGGTAACCTTGACACACTACGACCGGCAAGGTAACCTCGCCACAATGACTAGCAAAGCAACCCCACCACAAAAACCTCGCCACAGTGACCTCACTACAATGACTTCAGCGGAGCAACCTTACCAGAAAAACTGGAAAATTGGCCTCTCCACAACGACCTTGCTATAAAAACTTCAGAGGAGCGACCTCACCAAAAGAACTAGCAAAGAGGCCTCGCCACAACGATCTCACTACAGCGACTTCAGCAGAGCGACCTCACCAGAAAAACTTGGAAAGCGACCTTGCCATAATGACCTCGCTACAGTGACCTCGCTTCAGCGACTTCGGCGGAGCAACCTCCCCAAATGACTTTGGCAAGGTAGGCCTGAGGTGTTGGAGCAGCCCGAACTCCTGCAGCTCCCTTCCAAAAAATGAGGAGCCTCTGAGGGGTCTAGGGAGAGAATCAAGGGCTAATTCTAACCAAAACAAAACTTAGACATGGGAGGAGAAACATCATAGAGCAATATATTCCAAAATTTTCTCATAACCCAACTGGGAGCCAAAATGCAAAATGCCTACAAATCAATCTGGGAAAAGAAGAACACATATATAAACCAAAATTGGGAAGAGGGATTCCATATCCTCAAGCTGGTGCTAATGCATTAACTTACAACCATCTGGAACCAACAACAAATAGCTTAGCATTCTGGAACTTTACGATTTGATCCATAAACAACAAGAATTAATCAATATCACAATGCAGGTTGGGCTCATGCACTAACCAAAACCAATTGGGTTTTAACAATACAGCAGCAGCAAGCTGAGACCCATGCATAGACACATAACCACTAGAAATTAGAGATACAACAACAAAACTCCATAACTCAAAATAAGGAGCTACAACTACACTCATCCTGATCTTTAGCCATGGCTAACAGTTACTACTTCTACAGGAAGGTGAAGGAAAAGACTTACCTCTTACAGAAAGAATAAGGGTGAGCCTAGGACTGGGGATTCTTCTTCAGGTTGGCTGGGTTTAAAGCTTCAATCAGCAGGCTGGGTGAGAGATAAAGTGGAGAAGAGGAAGTAGGAAAAAGAGCTGAAAGCTTTAAAAGCACAGCAGGGCACATATATATAGATATATCTGCACAATTGCGCAAAGCACAAGAAGGAAAAAGGCCCAACTTCCCATAACCCAACCCAAGCGGTTTGGGATGAAATTCCACAACACAGCCAACTTAAAAATGCAAGGGTCCAATACATGGACTTAAAGTCCATCTAGACCAACGTCTATATTTCGGAGCTAACAAAAATATTGAAAATCAATTTCGAGCGCGTTTATAACTATTTCACTCTCGAGTTTGACTATTTCAAAATTAAAACTTTAAAAATAGGAGAGCTAAGATAACGAGGGAACGAGACACCAAGGCACCAAACTATCGATCCCAGCAAGTCATGAACGACTTAGGGAAACTTCCAAGCGGCTCTAAGTATAGGAAAAAGAAAGAAGGCAAGGAAATAATCGAGTGGCTCATTACAACATCCATCACTAAAAAGGACTTTCGTCATTGAAAGTCAAGGAAGAGTAGGACCTGAAGGCTCGAACAAGTGTGGATACTGGGCCAGCGTATCCCACTCCATCTCCAGGGTAGCCTCCTTAACTGGTCGATGTGCCCAGTGAACCTTCACTACTGGAATCTCTCAGGACCTGAGCTGCTTTATATCTCGGTCTATAATAGCCTCGAGCTCCTTAATATAAGTCAGGGTGTCATCAATCTGCATATTATCCCAAAGAAAGACGACGAGTTCGGTACATAGTGGTAGAGCATCGATACATCAAAAATTGGATGGCCAGCAGCTAACTCAGGTGGCAAGGCAAGTCTGTATGCAACATCCCCAACTCTCTGCAATACCTCAAAAGGCCCACTGAACCGGGGGCTAAGCTTGCCCCGCTACCAAAC
>JBDJHY010205209.1:0-11535 GCA_039654485.1 Withania somnifera | reverse complement strand
GGGTGCCTATATTATTGGAAAGATAAGGTGAAGGCTCTGACTGGGTGTCTATATGGTTGAGAGGTATAATCGAGGCTCTAACCGAGTACCTGAATTAAGGAATTGATATTGCGCATTTTTAATGATTTGAGAAATACCGTATGTTCTGATACATACTTGGATTTGAGACCCTTATTGATGATTTTGGTTGTTATTGAACTAGAATTTCATGATACTTTATTTCTATTATATAATTTGAGAGTTAGTGTAGCTATGAATACTTGTTTGTAATTGCATAAACTATTGTTGGGCTGCTGGATATATCTATTGCAGGTTGTAGTATTCATAGGATCGGTTGGGAGTTAGGGTCTTTTATTTCTCTTTATTGTTAGACTAGCCGGGGATGTTGTTAAGTACCATTATTTTGTACTCACTCCTTACTTTTCTGCACTTTTATGCAGGTGTTGAGTTAAGGACTTAGTGTTTATATCCCTCCTATCAGTCTTGGAGCAGTTCGAGGACTCCAAGGTAGCTGATTGACTTTCCATCAGTTGTCGAAGACTTCTCAGTATCTTTATTTTCTAGTGTCTTTACTTAATAAACTCCCAGTTTTAGATATTTGATTTCCCTTGAAATCTTTTTATAGTGGCTTGTAGGATAGTGGCTACCTAGTTTTGGATATTGGAAAGACTTTTGCATTAAATATTTTACTCATGTATTTACTCTCTGCATTTTAATTAGTTTTTCGTGACTATTCATGAGTTAGGCTGACCTACTGGGTTGGGAAGGTAGGTGTCTTTCATGCCTAAATTTTGGGGTGTGACAAGTTGGTATCAGAGCATTAGGTTCGTAGGTCCCAATGTATATAAGCTAAGTTTATCAAAATCTCGCAGATCAGTGTGGGACATCCATTACTTATCCTTGCGAGGCTACAAAACTTTAAAAAACTTTGTTGCTTGATTCCTTTTTGTTGCCCTTGGTCCGAGCTAACTCTAATTGCTCATTCTATTCACTAACCCATGAAAGGGACTTGTTCTTGGCCCTATGCATTTTAGTGAGGTGTCATTGTGTGGTTTGGTGCAGTACCTTGTACTGAAGAGGAATTGATAGACTAATGGGAAGAATGTGTATCCAGAGTTAGAATATTTGGGGATTTAAAGGGAAAAATTAGTGTATGAGCTAAGGAAAAAGATGAGAATATTGAATATCGGAGACTTTTAAGGTGTTCAAATGGTTTCGTGGGTTTGATTAGAGAATTTAAAGTCCTAATGAATTCACATAATTAGTCAAAGATGAGAAATGTGAAGGACGAAGACATCATATATGGATTCTTAGTTCAAAGTTGTAGATTTGTGTAGGTTTCATCCTTTGATCTCAAAAAGTGACACTGCAAGGTTACATGATTCAGGACAATTATTACAATGAGTTATAACGCCATTTGGTGTTGTATAGAGGGTATATACTTATGGAATGAAATTTTTATGAGATGATCGAGGGTTTTCTCTAAGATTTAGTATGAGTGTGTGATTATCTAAGTAGTGGTTGAAGCATGGAATTTTAGGGTTTCCATAGATTTGATATCGATTTCTGATTCAGTAGTTTTGTCGCAACAGAAAAGTCATATTAGGTTTAGAATTGGATTCCATCAACCTTGGGTGAGGTCATTGGTAGCATATGGAGAGAGGGTTTGGAAAAGATAGAGCTTTTTCTTTGGAAAGAGAGAGAGCAATGTATTTTATAAGGATTTTGGTACTAATGATGGTTTTGAGAAGTGTGAGTAAGATATCAATGAAGTTATGATATTTTTTTAGCATTGTATTTTTGTATCAGTTTGTGGTCTATGGAAACTGTGTTCAGTTTGATGAATCAAATATGTTTGGAATTATGTTCGTGATCAAATCAAATATTTTATATAGAGAGTTCAAATATATAAAGATTATATGATTAGAAGGGATTGGTTTTGAATGCTATAGATTCGGTGCTTTGAGTAAGACAAAAGAGAATCTTAGTGGTTAAGGTGAACTATAGCATCATGGATGTATCATTTTCCTGAGAGTGTTTGTATAAGGCCTACAATGGATGTCCTACTGAGGATGTATGCAGGATTTTAGATGATCTCCATCATAGTACATGCATCGGGATCCATACGCACTAATAGGGTGGACTTCACTACTTTCTAATTGTTTGATCACTCGGCTATAAGGGTTATTTTATTGGTTGATTTCATCTTGTAAGTCTTGACTTGTTAGGGTTGATTCGTGTGGGGGAGGTTGGTCATTATACTAGATCTTTCACACTGTTTAGTTGACCGAGACAATGTCAGATATCTCTATTTCCACCATTGGAGGTAGTGGTACTCATTACGGGTGTTATAGACATAATTTTTTACTTGATTTTAATTCTTTTCTACATTATTTGATCATGGATCAATTTTCTTGTTGGATTGTATCTGTGAACTTCCTCAGCATTATGCATGCTTTTTGAGATTTCTCCATTATTTACATTGATCTACATACCCATAGTTGATTCACTGTGGTGTATTAATCATATCGATCCTATGAGATGCCTTGGTAAGACGTGATTAACAGATAAATCTATATGTGATAAGGTATGATATAGTTTCACTTTAGCTTTGAGCACCGCCAGGTTTTTGACGTGTTTGGTGAGTTCTGCATTTTTATGATATAGTGAAAGATAACTAGTGTTGGTCATTACTCTCAGTGTTTGGTATTACATGGGTGTGTCATTGACTTATTATATTATTGATTGACCATGGTTCTACTTTTCTCTATCTATTGCTATACTTTACACTAGCTTTTGATGTAATATGCAATCTTCCATTGGTTTCTAGTGGTGTTGCTACTTTATGGATGATTTCTTACTATGAATCGGGTAAATGAATCCTATATTATGATCTCGTTGAGGGATATCAATTGGGATGTCTTAATTTTTTCAGATATGGTAGATTTGATATTGTAGTGAGAGGTGAAGTGAGTTTCTGGTATTTCTGTGAAGAGTTCTGGGGGTATGTATCAGAGTTGACAATTGTGTAAGATCACTACTAAAGTGGAATTTTTGGTATCATGCTTTGATCAATGAGTAGACCAGCTTCATGATGTTTCATTACTTTGCAAAATGGTTCAATTTATGCCATTGTTTTTTTATGTCTGAGACTAGTGGTATCTATACGATTCTCAGTGTTCAACTAATTGTTATTGATAGTTGTTCAATCTCCTGGTTCTATCTTGACATCATTTAGTGTTTGAAATGGAAGAGTCTAAGACTGTCCATTAGTTACCATTTTATTCCCTTTGTTAGTAAGTGTTCAATTATAATTGATAGCACATAAGATTGTGGAGTTGTTGTTCTGTGGTTAGAAGGGATGTTTGATTACTAATGGGATTCAGTTGGGGTTATTCCTTTATTTCTTCCTTAACAACCACATTATTGTGTTAGGGAGTAGTATTTTACTGTTTTGTGGTAACTTTCGTATCATTAAAAATTTCAATTTCTTTAGTTCTCTATTTGAACCCCTTCTAGGAAAGATGGATTCCTTATCGGTTCAGTTTGTTAATCATTGAGTAGCCTTAGTTTGGTGTGGAGGAAGAGATTTGATTAAGTTGAGTTTATACCTTGGGAAATTTAAGAGGATCAAGGGAGAGATCATTTTACTTGTGGTTTGAAAAGCTGAGAATAGAAATACATTATATATTTTTGGACACAGTCTTACAATTGAAAGGTAATGGAAGGTATCTTGGAGTCTTGAGCATGAATAGTTGCCTAATTCAGGTAAAGGAATGACTATGTATCCAGAGTTAGACTATTTGAGCATTTGAAGGGAAAAAGTAGTGTATGAGTTAAGGAAATATATGAGAATCTTATATGTATAGGAGATTTTTAAGGTGTTCAAATGGTTTTGTAGGTTTGATTTGAGAATTTAATGTCCTAAAGACTTCACATAATTATTCAAAGATAAGAAATGTGAAGGACGAAAACATCATATATGGATTCTTGGTTAAAAGTTGCAGATTTTGTATGTTTTAGCCTTTGATATAAAAAAGTGACACTGCAAGGTTACATGGTTCAGGACAACTATTACAATGAGTTACAAAGACATTTGTTGTTTTATAGAGGGTATAAACTTATAGAATGAAAACTTTGTGAGGTGATCAAAGGTTTCCTTTAAGATTTAGCATAACTGTGATATTGAGTAGTGGTTAAAGCATGGCATTTAGGGTTTGCATGGATTTGATATCAATATCTAATTCAGTAGTTTTATCTCGATGGGAAAGTACTATTAGGTTTGGAATTAGATTCTATTAGCCTTAGGTGAGGTCATTTAGCATATGGAGAGCGGGTTTGGGAAAGACAGAGCCTTTTCTTTAGAAAGAGAGAGCAATGTATTTTATAAGCATTTTGGTACTAATGATGGTTTTGAGAAGTGTGAGTAAGAGATTACTGAAGTTATGATATTTTGTTAGCATTATATTTTGGTTTCAGTTGGTGGTCTATGGTAACTATTTTTAGTTTGATGAATCAAGTATGTTTGGAATTAGATTTGTGCTAAAATCAAATATTATAAAAAGAGAGTTCAAATATATGGATATTGTATGATTAGAAGGTATTGGTTTTGAATTCTATAAATTTGGTGCTTTGGGTAAGTTAAAAGAGGATCTTAATGGCTAAGGTGAAATATAGAATTATTGGATATAATGTTTTCCTGAGAGTTCTTGTATGAGGCCTACAAATGAGGTCCTAGTGAGGATGCATGCAGGATTTTGGATGGTTTCCATCATAGGTGCATGCATTAGGATTTGTATGCACTACTATAGTGGACTTCACTACTTTCCAGTTATTTGATCACTTGGCTATAAGGGTTACTTTATTAGTTGATTTCATCTAGCGACTCTCGAGTTGTTAGGGTTGATTCATGTGGAGGAGGTTGGTCATTATACTAGATATTGCCCGCTGTTTATTTGACTAAGACAGTGTCAGATATCTATATTTTCACCATCGGAGGTAGAGGTACTCATTGCGTGTGTTACAGATATAATTTTTACTTGATTTTAATTTATTTCAACATTCTTTAATCGTGGATCAGTTTTCTTGTTGGATTGTATATGTGAACTTACTTGGGATTATGCATGCTTTGTGGGATGTCTCTATTGGTTAAATTTATCTACATACCCATAATTGATTCACAATAGTGTATCGATCACATCGATCCTATGGGATGCCTTGGTAAGATATAATTAACAGACAAATCTATTTGTAATAAGGTATGATCGAGTTTCACTTTAGCTTTGAGCACCGCCAAAGTGTTTGGTGTTTTTTGCATTTTAATTGTATAGTGAAATATAAGTAGTGTTGGTCGTTTCTCTCAGTGTTTGGTATTACATGGGTGTGTCATTGACTTATTTGATTATCGATTGACCATTGTTTTACTTTTCTCTATCTATTGTTATACTCCATACTAGGTTTTGATGTGATATGCAATCTTTCATTGGTTTCTACTGGTGTTGTTACTTGATGGATGATTTTTTATTGGTGAATTAGGTGAATCAATCCTATATTATGATCTCATTGAGGGATTGCAATCGGGATGTTTAATTCTTTCAGATATGGTAGATTTTAATTGTAGTGAGATGTGTAGTGAGTTTCTGCTATTTTTATAAAGAATGAGTTGTGGGGGCATGTATCAGTATAGACAGTTGTGTAAGATCACTACTAGAGTGGAATTTTTGGTATCATGCTTTGATTAGTGAATAGTCCAGCTTCATGATGTTTTGAAACTTCGCAAAGTGGTCCTGTTTAGTCCATTATTTATTTTTTTGTGTCTGAGACTAAGTGTATCTATAATACGAATCACAATGTTCAGCTAATGGTTATTGATGGTTGTTTAGTCCTTTGGTTCTATCTTGACCTTGTTTAGAGTTTGAAATGGAAGAGTTTAAAACTGTGCATGAGTTACCATTTTATTCCCTTTGTTAGTAACTGTTCAGTTATAATTTATAGTGCATAAGATTGTGGAGTTGTTGTTCTGTAGTTAGAAGAAATGTTTGATTACTAATGGGATTTAGTAGGGGGTTATTCCTCTATTTATTCCTCACTAACCACACTATCTCATTAGGGAGTTCTTTTTCACTATTTTGTGGTAACTTTCAGAAGCATAAAATTTTGATTGCTTTAATTCTCTATTTGAACCCCATCTTAGAAAGATGGATTCCTTACCGATTCAGTTTTTTAATCACTGAGTAGCCTGAAGCAATAGGTATTTACTGTGTTTTTGGGAAAAGTGTCACAATGGAAAGGTAATGGTAGGTATCTTGGAGTGTTGAGTTCTAAAGCATGAATAGTTTCCTGATTCGGGTAAAAGAATGAATATGTATCCAAAGTTTGAATATTACGTAAAGTATGAGTTAAGGAAAGAGGTGAGAATATTGTATGTAGGATATTTATTTAAATGGTTTCGTGGGTTTGATTTCAGAATTTGATGTTTTAACGACTACACATAATTAGTCAAAGATGAGAAATGTGAAGGACGAAGACATCCTATATGGATTCTTTGTTCAAAGTTGCAGATTTGTGTAGGTTTCAGCCTTTGAGATAAAAAAGTGACACTACAAGGTTGCATGGTTCAACAAAACTATTACAATGAGTTACAAAGACATTTGATGTTATATAGAGGGTATATACTTATGGAATGAAAAATTTGTGAGGAAATTGAGGGTTTCCTCTAAGATTTAGTGTGAGTGTGTGATTATCTGATTAGTGGTTGAAGCATGGAATTTTGAGGTTTTCCATAGATTTGATATCAATTTCTAATTTAGTAGGTTTATCTCGATGAAAAAGTACGATTTGGTTTGGAACTGGATTCCATATGCCTTGGGTGAGGTCATTGGTAGCATATGGAGAGTGGGTTTGGAAAAGAAAGAGCTTTTTCTTTGGAAAGCGAGATCAATGTTTTGAGAAGTGTGAGTAAGATATCGATGAAGTTATGATATTTTGTTAGCATAGTAATTTGGTTTTAGTTTGTGGTCTATGGTAATTGTGTTCAGTTTGATGAATCAATTATGTTTGGAATTATGTTTGTGATCAAATCAAATATTGTATATAGAGAGTTCAAATATATGGAGATTATATGATTAAAAGAGATTGGTTTTGAATGTTATAGATTCGGTGCTTTGAGTAAGCCAAAAGAGGATCTTAGTGGTTAAGGTGAAATATCGCATCATAGATGTATTATTTTCCTGAGAGTGCTTGTATGAGGCCTACAATAGAGGTCCTTGTGAGGATGTATGTAGGATTTTGGATGGTTTTCATCATAGGTATATGCATTGAGATTTGCACGCACTAATGAGGTGGACTTCACTACTTTCAAATTATTTCACTCGGCTATAAGGCCTACTTTATTGGTTGATTTCATATAGCAGGTCTTGACTTGTTAGGGTTGATTCATATGGGGGAGGTTTGTCATTATAGTAGAACTTGCCCATTGTTTAGTTGACCGAACAATGTCAGATATCTCCATTTTCACCATCGAAGGTAGAGGTACTTATTTCGGGTGTTACAGACATAATTTTTTACTTAATTTTATTTTGTTTCAACATTCTTTGATTGTGGATCCGTTTGCTAGTCAGATTGTATCTGTGAATTTCCTTGGGACTATGCATGCTTTGTGGTATTTCTCCTTTGGTTACATTGAGCTACATACCCATAGTTGATTCATTGTGGTGTATCTATCACATCGATCCTATAGGATACCTTGGTAAGACGTGATTAATGGTCAAATCTATTTGTGATAAGGTATGATCGAGTTCATTTTATCTTTAAGCATCATCAGGTTTCTGACATGATTGGTGAGTTTTGTATTTTTTGGTATAATGAAAGTTATGTAGTGTTGTTCATTCCTCTTAGTGTTTGGTATTACACCGGTATATCAATGATTTATTTTATTATCGGTTGACCATGGTTCTACTTTTTTCTATCTGTTATTATACTCCACACTAGATTTTGATGTGATAGGCAATCTTCCATTGGTTTCTTGTGGAGTTGCTTCTTGATGGATGATTTCTTACTGTGAATCGACTGAATGAATCCTATAATATAATCTCATTGAGAGATAGCGATCGGGATGTCTTAATTCTTTCGAATATGGTAAATTTGATATTGTAGTGAGATGTAAAGTGAGATTTTGGTATTTTTGTGAAGGGTGAGTTCTTGTGGTATGTATCAGTATTGACAGCTGTGTAAGATCACTACTAGAGTGGAATTTTTGGTATCATGCTTTGCTTAATGAGTAGACCAGCTTCATGATGTTTCGATACTTCGCAAAATGGTTCAGTTCATGCCATTTTTTGGTGTTTGAGACTAAGGGTATCTATCATATGACTCTCAGTGCTCAGCAAATTGTTATTGATAGTTTTTTAGTTTTTTGGTTCTGTTTTGACCTCGTTTAGAGTTCAGAATGGAAGAGTCTAAGACTGTGCATTAGTTACCATTTTATTCCATTTGTTAGTAAGTATTCAATTATAATTGATAGCACATAAGATTGTGGAGTTGTTTTTCTATGGTTAAAAGGAATATTTGATTACTAATGGGAGTCAATAGGGGGTTATTCCTTTATTTCTTCCTCACCAACCACATTATCTCGTTAGGGAGTTGTATTTTACTATTTTCTGGTAACTTTAAGAAGCTTTAAAATTTCAATTACTTTAGTTCTTTATTTGAACCCCATCTAGGAAAGATGGATTCCCTATCGATTTAGTTTGTTAATCATTGAGTAGCCTTTGTTTGGTGTGGCGAAAGAGAATTGGATTAATTTGAGTTAATACCTACGATAATTTATGAGTATCGTGAGAGAGATTATTTTATTTGTGGTTTGAAAAAATATGAACCGAAATGCATTTCGATATTTATGCACAGTTTTGTCATGTTATCATCCGGAAAAATTTTTGTCGAAATAATGGGTATTCATAATATATTCGAGAAAAGTGTCACAATGGAAAAGTAATGGAAGGTATCTTGGTGTCTTGAGTTCTAAAGCATGAATAGTAGCCTGATTCGGGTAAAGGAATATTATGTATCCAGAGTTAAACTATTCAGGGATTTGAAGGGAAAAAGTAGTGTATGAGTTAAGGAAAGAGATGAGAATATTGTATATAGAAGATTTTTAAGGTGTTCAAATGGTTTCGTGGGTTCGATTTGAGAATTTAAAGTCCTAATGACTTTACATAATCAGTCTAAGATGAGAAATGTGAAGGACGAAGACATCATAAATGGATTTTTGGTTCAAAGTTTTATATTTGTGTAGGTTTCAACTTTTGACATCAAAAGTGACATTGCAAGGTTACATGGTTCAGCACAACTATTACAATGAGTTACAAAGACATTTGTTATTGCATAAAGGGTATATACTTATGGAATGAAAAATTTGTGAGGTGATCAAGGGTTTCCTCTAAGATTTAGCATGTGTGTGATTATTTGAGTAGTGGTTAAAGCATGGCATTTGAGACTTTGTGTGATTTGTCCATTGGGTACACTAATCTACATACCCATAGTTGATTCACAGTGGTATGTCAATCACATCGATCCTATGGGATTCCTTGGTAAGATGTGATTAACGGACAAACCTATTTGTGATAAGGTTCTACTTTTCTCTATCTGTATTTATATTCCACACTAGGTTTTGATGTGATATACAATCTTTCATTGGTTTCTAGTGATTTTTCTACTTGATGGATGATTTCTTACTGTGAATCAGGTGAATGAATCCTATATTATGATCTCCTTGAGGGATAATGATCGGGATGTCTTAATTCTTCCTGATATGGTAGATTGGATATTGTAATGAGATATAAAGTGAGTTTCTGGTATTTCTGTGAAGGGTGAGTTCTGGGGGTATGTATCAATATTGACAGTTGTGTAAGATCACTACTAGAGTGGAATTTTTGGTATCATTCTTTGACTAATGAGTAGACCAGCTTCATGATGTTTCGATACTTCGCAAAGTGGTTCAGTTCATGGCCATTATTTTTTGGGTGTCTGAGACTAAGGGTATCTATAATACGACTCTCAGTGTTCAACTAATTATTATAGATAGTTGTTCAGTCTCTTAGTTCTGTCTTGACCTCATTTAGAGTTCGAAATGGAATGTGCATGAGTTACCATTTTATTCCCTTTGTTAGTAAAATTTCAGTTATAATTGATAGCACATAAGATTGTGGAGTTGTTGTTATGTGGTTAGAAGGAATGTTTGATTACTAATGGGATTCAGTAGGGGGTTATTCCTTTATTTCTTCCTTACCAACCACATTATCTCGTTAAGGAGTGGTATTTCACTGTTTTTTGGTTACTTTCAGAAGCTTAAAATTTTGGATTTCTTTAGTTTTATTTATTAACCCCATCTAAGAAAAATGGATTCCGTATCGATTCAGTTTGTTAATTCATTGAGTAACCTTTGTTTGGCGTGGCGAAAGAGAATTTGATTAAGTTGAGTTTATACCTTGGGTAATTTAAGAGAATTATTGGAGAGACCATTTTGCTTGTGGTTTGAAAACTGAGAATCAATATGTATTTGGATATTTGTGGACAGTTTTGTCATGTCATCGTCCGGGAAAATATTTGTCGAAGTAATGGGTATTCACTGTGTTTTCAGGCAAAGTGTCACAATGGAAAGGTAATGGTAGGTATCTTTGAGTCTTGAGTTCTAAAGCATTAATAGTTGACTAATTCTTGTAAAGGAATGAATGTTATCCATGTGTCATGCAGTTTCGACAGGTCATCTCGCGGGACTTGACATTTTGATATTCAGGCGACTAGCTGCATATAAGTCAAAATTCCCATATGTCTATATTGAGGTAGAGAGTCATCAAGGTGTTCGTAGTGGTAAGATTACCTACCATGTGAGGCGGACTTCATATTTTGGTTCATGTAGTGTTTCATTCAAGGTGCATGATTACTTAGGGTATTGGTTGTACGTGTGATACAGTACTATCAATTATGTCTATGTTGGATAGTGGATTGTTAGTAATTATGGCATGTTGGATAGTGGATTGTTAGTAATTATGGCATGTCATTGTTTTATATGAAGTCAGTGGTTATGCATCTCATTTTGAAAGTCAACAGGTGTCAATTTTGGGTATTGACGACTAGACTAGTTGGGTTCTTCTTCGATGGATTAGATATTTCTTTCTAGATTTGCGTCATTGGAGTGACCTAGATTATCTTTGTCATATCGGAGGTGTGAGAATACACTAGTTTTGTTATAGTTGTGGTTGCCATTGGCTATCCTTCATATGAAGATTCTTAGTTTTGGTGTTGTATATTGTGGTAGTGTCATTTTGAGAAGTTCAATTGAGAAATAGAAACATGGTTTGTAAGTTATGATTCAGGCTCTAGGTTGAGCCAGTAAATCATTATTCTCTTATTTTCGAGGACGACATGGTTTTTAGTGGTGGAGAATATAATGACCCTCAAGTTTATTTTATTTTTTTAGTATATTTTACCATTTTTCGCTCTCTCATATTTACTTTATGATAAACTAAGTTTGGCTTC
>JBDJHY010205191.1:0-11535 GCA_039654485.1 Withania somnifera | reverse complement strand
TATTTGCTTCCATGACTACTTTCCTTGTTATTCTGCTATTTACTGCAGTTAGTTTTGTTGTGTGCTCAGTAGGCCTCAAAACCTACTGAGTATAGGTTATTTCGGCAGCTTGTACTCATACTACACTTGCACTTGTGCAGATCCGAGTACAGGTCCTCGTTCGTGATTCATCTCACTGATCGTTCATTTCCCCTCAGATCAGAGTTTCAGGGTGAGCTTGGCGTGCAGATTGATCCTGTCTCTCTTCAGCTTTATATTTTTTTATTATTTCCATTATATTTTGGAGACCTTTGGATATTGTGTATTTTCTACCATTGTTGCTCTATATCAGTGGTTCGTTTGACATTGACATCAGGTCTTGGGTGTATTCCGCAATTCTTTATTATCCTTAATATGTCTTTTCATATTCATCCGCATTAATTGTAGTAGTCCTCTGCTTCGTCTACGGACTACGGGGTTTGGTTCTCCTACTGGTGGTATTGTAGGTGCCATCATGATCCGAGAAATTGGGTCGTGACACAAGGTCGGGCACCTGTACTCTAATCTGCACATGGAAATTGTAGTATGAGTATAAGATGTCGAAGCAACCCGTACCTAGAAGGCTTTGAGGACCCACTAGGTATAAAACAATAATAAAAGCAGTAAATAATGAAGTACAACAAATTACGGTCAAGAAATCAAATATTACATCATGGAAACTAGCTACTCAAATAGGAATCAAGTAACAAGAAAAACATGTATCGCTAGCTAATCACATAATAGGATTTCAAGCAATGAATTAGGACGCACCCGGAACCCTTGCAACAATATATGTGAATAATAACAACCATGTCAAGAACCAAGTAAAAGATAGGGAGCAATTATGGACCGTATACAGGTAACCTCAAGTAAGGAAAGGATGAATACTCAATAATATAAAGCATAATTATTTTGCATAACCAAAAAGTCTCAACATTAATACCACAAAAACTAAATTGTAAATCAATAATATGATAAAGTAATTAAACACAGAATCATACTCACCTGTAGGCCTCCCATACGATCAGGGGTATACTAAAGAAATAAGTACAAAGAAGCAACTACGTACATGAAGTAATCAGCCTCTACCGTCATCATATATTCCCACATCCGCTACCATAAGCCCTAATATATCCAATATGGGTTCAATGCCTCATATATCTCAACAGTATCAGTAAGTCATGATATCAAAAAGTCTTGGCATCCCATGTTTCAAATCGTAATATCAGCAGGTTATAGAGTCCCACGCCTCCAAACCGTATATGGCGTCTCACACCTCAATATCATAATATGAACAAGTATGACGTGCCACGCCTCAATGTCATAATATTAGTAAGTATGGCATCCTGTTCCTCAATATCATAATACCAACAAGTATAGCGTCTCACTCCTCAATTTCATATATTATCAAACTATTTTATCTATGATAGTATCGAAAAGTTGTACTTACTGTCGCACAATGATGGACTCAAGTGTCAACGCTTATACTCATTATCGGATGGAGTCGATCTCAAGTCCCAGCATTAATTAGTCAAATGATAATTTTCTGTTCAAGGGTATAAAGCCTGGCATAAAACAAGTATAAATAGTAGTATCGGGTGCTCGGTACACCACCGAGTCTAAAATAGTTAAAGTTTCATTTACTTATATAATTATTAGAAAGATCCAGTTTATTAGTTAATCTCATTATCCATCATTATTACTAAATTTGTCTAGCCTCCATGGCTCAATAATCATGTGGTAATGCTCGCCCAACCCCAATGAACTCTCAACGGAGCCAATGGCCCAACCTCTCATATAGTGAATGGATAGCACATAAACAGTATATATAAACATGAAATGACAACTACCTATGCACCACACAGGTATCACTGGACAACTCCTAGGTCACAAGCACCATATTAATACGGATGCCAAAATAAATAGCGAATGAGAAATGAACGAAAGAACGGTCCAAGGTTACCATAAAAATCTAGATACCCAACTCATGGATGCTATTTAGCATAATTATTAAAGAAATAAACCCAAATATAACCACACGGAGCCTACCTATCGTCTGACAATAAAGCGCTACAAAATTGCTATTAATACTCCAACGGATATCAAACAAACTCCAATTACTCTGAAAACTTGCGAAATAGTAATCCATATATCAATACGAGTCCACTGATATAAATTACACTAAGTACCGGACTGGGCCTAAAATGCGCCTGCAGGGATTGCTCGTCAGAACTAAAAATAAACTTCGCCACGGGGTTCCCAATATTACTAGGAACCTGTGCTCCAAACCTTGAGCATAATTCAGGTAAGGAAAGACCCGTGAACTTCCCGAAGAAAATTGAGTATAAAGGGGTTTAAGGATTTGATCTTTTATAAATTTATACTGTGAATCTTGAAAGGGAAAGGTTACTATGAAGTTAAAGAACCCCAATGAAAAAGAATTTACTTAACAACCTTTGGTATAATTGATGAAATCAAGAAACCATGACTAGGGCATCTATGGAGGAAAAACTTCAATTTTCATTGAATTACTTACCGAAGGTGAGGATGATGTATGAGGTCTTCAAGAAGCTTTTCTATAGAGTTTGGAGAAGTTTTTAGGACGAATCGTATAAAAGTAGAGAGAAAACGAGATAAAAGTTGATGAAATAATAACTCAAAAACAGGTGGAAAGATAAAGAAATAAGACTCAGGTATTTATCGGCTATTTGTGCCATTATATCGGCACTCCCTATCACTAGCAAATCTGGGGGGTACCTATTTATCAGTACAATGTGTATGATTTAGCGGCACCTACCGATTTATCGGTACACTTTCTGATTTATCAGCACCTACCGATTTATTTATAAATAATCTAATTTATCGGCTACCGATAAATCGATACTTTGATCAATAAATCAATCTGTGCCTGCACCAACAAAACAACTTTTGGAAATTTCAGCCAAGGGTTCAAAATTGAAATAGAGTCTAACTTTGGCATATCAAATATGTATCTTATGTGAAAAACACATTTTAAATTCAACGGAATCGACGAAATTGATATCGAAGGTCGTTTGATCGAATATGACCCCCAACCAAAACTTAGTCAAAAAAAGTAAGTTTCTAACTTTTCACAAACCAACTCAAATCGAATATGGACACCTAGGGAAATATACCAAGGGTTAAAATAGCCTAAATTCACCATTATGAAGCTGATGGAAGTGTCAGAATTACGATCCAACACTCCGAACACCAAATAATACTCAAGCTCCAAATTATGCCTTAAGCTTAATTGAAACCCACAAATGAGCACAACTGCAAATGAGAACTCTGGAACACGAACTTAAGGTCAATCTTTACTTTGTTTAGCATTATGGAGCTAACAGAACTGTTGGATTTTAGTTTTGAGCTCATCTTGAAGGAAATTTGGCTTTGGTCAATGAGTACTTATTTTAGGCTCTAAAATAGGCAATTTGAGATATTTCTCAACCGAACCGCCAGGGAATCGAACTACCAGTCCCATCAAGTCATAATGACTTGGGGAAGTTACTGAAATGCTCTAGAATTCAAAATATCATGTATTTATCATAAACAACCGAGAGGGGTCATTACAAATAGTTTCTCTTAGAGACCTTAGTCCCCTTTCCCTATGCATTAGAGTTACTTATCAATCAAATGCCTTATTTTTTTCTTTGACCAAGCACATAATTGACATTTTTCAGAAGTTCTCTATGTAGGACTATCAAGGTGTTAATACACCTCTATCTTCTATAGCTCACTTCGATTGAATGATGTCTCCCCTTATACAGATGTAAAATAATATCAAACTGCAATTGAGAAGCTAGAGTAGTCTGGACATAAGCTTTGTAGCTCTCTCAATTTATGCACCATCTATCTCACGCACTGGCAAGTAATGAAGCACCTACATTGGTATCTCAAATCAAATATATATCATGGGCTTCTTTCACATCACGGATTTAATGCTATCTTCCATGTACACATTGATGTCTATTGAGGAGGTGATCAAGATGATCATTCACTACTTCTACTTATTGTATATACAACTTAGCTTAAATTGAAGAAACAAATATTAGCCACTCCATCTACAACTGAGGCTGAGAATTATGTCATTTCTTTTGATATTTCTAAGACAAATTGGCTCACCAATTTTCTCGAAGTATACTGTATCTCTCTTGATAATATTCAAAATGTCTATTGCCAAAACACTGACACCACCTAGTTATGCCAAAATTCAGTTTTTCATAGTCCTATGAGGTACATTATCATTGATTTTTATTTTTTTTAGGGACCAAATTCAATGTCAACACTCCAATATAGTTCATGTTCACTCAGCTGACCTACTTACTAAGCACAAACTCAATGGGTTGTCATTCGACCACCCGCTTTCTTGTGAGGGCATAACGGGGGCATAATGAAGATAAATCAGGATAATAAATTTCATACCGGTATCATCATATATTGTTGATTCTATTAGTATATAATTTTTTATTCTGTAATTTTTTATTCTTCCACTTTTAATTGTTTGATAGGATTCATTAATTTTATTGATATTGTGGAATTCTTTACCACATACATCTTTTTATATTTAAATAGCATATTATCCACGAAATACAGTAATCATTTTCCTGTGTAAATTGCCCCATTATTTTTCTGTATTACAGAAAACTGAGTTCATATAAAGTTATCAAAAAAAAATTTGATATGCATGTTTCTGTTCCAGCGAATTTAGTAAGATAGGGTATTAATTTTCTATAAATTAGACATTTAAAGAATCGTATAATCCACATGATATCAAAGTTCCAACCACACACATGCTAACAACCTTTCGTTATTAATCAGAATTATCGATAAAAAATTTCAGATGAAGTCGGCTTTGGTGCACAACATGAGTTCCAACCACACACATGCTAACAATCTTTCATTATTAATTAGAATTATCGATAAAAGTTTTGAAATGAAATCAGCTTCGGTGCACAACATATTTTTTTATTGTCTGTACTTTTCTATCCGAATTCGAATTAGTCAATTTTAATATCTAATAAAATATTGAGTGGAAAAAATTAAAAATTAAAAGTGAAGAAGCAAATTTATCATGTTGAATAATAAAAATATACAAATAAATAATATAAATAACAGGTTCAAATAAATTTAATCATGTCCTTGCATGATGTTGAGCAATTGACAAAGTATTTTTATTTACGCACACATTCTTTCACACTTCAAATCTATGGATAATATATTTGAAAATCACCATATAGTCATCTTGGAAAATCCGACCTTTCAACATGACACAATGACACACACAAAGGGTCAACAACTCCATTAATATTATAACTCTTCTTTGAATTTGTCATCCCTTTTGCTGATGCTGATCAAAACAAGTGTCCCTCCTATGTCCTTCTTATTAAGTAGTCAGTGGCCACTAATATTAATAGGACGGAAAGTAGGTATAGATGGCACTCAAAGTGTGGCCTAATATTTAACAAAATAATTAAAAATCTAAAACTTAGGATTCTAATTTTAAAAACAATAAAAACGTTGAGTAGATAATTTTCTTTTTTATGAGCTTAAGTTTCGAGCCAGATTTGTCTGGTATCAATATGATCCGTCTAAATTTTCTTAAGTTTGGCAGTTCAATTGTCTCAATCTATTTTAATCCATTCAATTTAATTCATCTAAAAATTAGGTATGTGTACAGTTTAAATTGATCAATGAAAATTTATCAAAATATTTTTTTTGAAATACACTTTATTATTATTTGATATTTCATATACATCCATAATTTAAAAAAGTATTATTTGTGGCAAAACATCACTATTAAAAAAGGACCAAAAGACAGCGTAGGAAAAAGCGACGAATTGTCTCGCTCCTAAAAGCGACGGATTAAACGATGCAGACAATTATTTATTTTTATTTATTTATTTAGTGTTTTCACAAAAGCGACAGGCAGCGTGGTTTTTTCCATCGCTTTTTTAGTAGATTTTTTTACCAAAATATTTATACATAATTTATATTTATTTTTTATAAAAGCGACGGAAAGAAACCATACAATTCGTCATTTTTTAAAATATATTAAATAAAAAATAAAAATGTTGTAAAAGCGATGCACAAAACCATGATACCCGTCGCTTTTTAATATTCCTATAAACCGATCCACTCTTATTTTTCCTCATTTTCTTCTCCTACTTTCTCATTACTTTTTCTCTTCTCTCCTTCTTTCTCGAACTCGCGAACCCCACCCCAATATATATATATATATATATATATATATCCACAAGCTCTCCCACCCTAGATTACCCCAAGTTGCTGCCCCACCCCCACCAAATTTTCTCAACCTCTCCTCCATTATTGTCTTATTTATCATTGTAAGATTAATTAGGGTTTTGAAATTTATTTTATGAAAACTTTTAGAACCTTTTTACCTTTTTTAACTATTATATTCTTTATTTTAGCTATAGTTATTGTTTGCTTTACAGTGTGATTTGTTAATTAGTGAAATGATTTTAAGCTTAATTTTAGTTAGTGTATATTATTTAGTCTTATTAGTGAATATTATTAGTTTGATTTTATTTAGTAAATTATTTAGCTTGAACTTGGCTAAGTATTACTAACTCATAGTTATGCACATTGTTAGTTCATAAACTTTAATATAATTATTTTAGGTTGAACTTTAATAGAACTTGACTTTAGTTAAATTTAGTAAACTTGAATTTAATTATAACTTATTTTAGCAAAATGTGTCTTGAAAATATGAACTAGTGGCATGAAATTGTTAAGTATGAACTTGGAGTTGTAAAGTAGTGACTTGAAATTGTGAGCTAGGTAGCTAGCTTAGTGACATGAAATTATTACGTATAAACGTAAAATTATTAAGTAGTGACTTGAAATTGCGAGTTCGATAGCTAACTTAATGACATGAAATTGTTAAGTATAAACGTGGAATTGTTAAATAGTGACTTGAAATTGTGAACTAGTTAGTTAGGTTAGTGACTGTTAAGTATAAACTTGGATTTATTAAGTAGTGACCTGAAATTGTGAGCTAGGTAGATAGGTTAGTGGCATGAAATTATTAAGTATAAACTTGAAATTGTTAAGTAGTGACTTGAAATTGTTAAGTAGTGACTTGAAATTGTGAGCTAGCTAGCTAGGTTAGTGACATTAAATTGTTAAGTATGAACTTGAAATTGTTAAGTAATGACTTGAAATTGTAAGCTAGGTAACTAGCTTAGTGACATGCAATTGTTAAGTATAAACTTGGAATTGTTAAGTAGTGACTTGAAATTGTGAGTTAGGTATCTATATTCGTGACATGAAATTATTAAGTATAAACTTTGAATTTTTAAGTAGTGACATAAAATCGTGAACTAGGTAGCTAGCTTAGTGACATAAAATTGTTAAATATAAACTTAAAATTATTAAGTAGTGACTTGAAATTGTGAGCAAGGTATCTATCTTAGTTACATGAAATTGTTAAGTGTAAATGTAGAATTGTAAGTAGTGACTTAAAATTGTGAGATAGGTAGCTTAGTGACATGAAAATATTAAGTATAAACGTGGAATTGTTAAGTAGTGACTTGAAATTGTGAGGTAGGTAGTTAGCTTAGTGACGTGAAATTGTTAAGTATAAACTTGAAATTGATAAGTAGTGACTTGAAATTGCTATGAAAGAGTGACTTGAATATATTACTTGAATTATTATAAATCTAATTTATAATTAAATATACTAGATCATTGTTTGTGGATGTATAATATGTCTTATGAAACTAGTGGAGGTGTGAAACCTAAGTATTATGAAGGTGTTAGAGGTTTTATTGAGCATGCCATGTCACTTGATCTTTTTAGGAATCAATAAGTTGGTTTGGTGTCCTTGTTGTACATGTAATTGCAATAAGTGTTTTTGTCCAGACATGATTATGTTTCATCTCTATCGTAATGGATTCAAAACTAGATGTTTTGTCCTGACTGATCATGAAGAAATAGATGGGTTGAATGATATATTTTACAATTCCCTTTCCGTGGATGAATATAATAGGATTGCATATTTTCCAAGTAGGTATTAACATGATAAGGTTCCACAAAATGGTATGAATACGATGGTGAATGATGTATTCGTTTTTTATCATGAAATGGAACCCAAACAGTATTTAGAAAAAGCTCTTAATGAAGAAGCAAGATGATTCTATCAATAATTAAAAGAGGTTAGTCGTCCAATATGCGAAGGAAACTGCATTCTCTTTTGTCACATGTGTCTAGACTAATTAATATCAATTCATATTAGAGTATTGCTCAAAATGGTATGCATGATATTATTGATTTTGTTGGAGATCTGGTTGATCCGGAGTTGAACATACCTAAGAATTTCTATCAGGCAAAGAAACTGATTTCCAAGTTAGGATTGAAGTATGACAAAATTGATTGTTCTATAAATAATTGCATGTTACTCTTTAAGAATGATTGTGATTTAGTAAATTGCAAGTTTTATAGGCATGGCCATTTTAAAAGAACTCCTGGTGATAAATTGGTTCTAGTTAAGGTGATGCATTATTTACCTCTTATACCTTGTTTAAGAGGTTGTATACGTCGAGTTCTGACCCACATATGAGATGGAACCATGAAAATAGAAGGTAACCTGGTGTCTTATCTCATCCATTGGACAGAGAAGTTTGAAAGCATTTCTATAAAATATATCCTGAGTTTCCTAAGGAATCAAGAAATATAAGGTTGGGCCTATGTGTAGATGGTTTCACACCATTCTCTACTTCTGCTGCATCCTATTCTTGCTGGCCTGTATTTCTTACTCTATATAATCTCCAACCCTAAATGTGCATGACAAATCTCTACATATTCCTAAGTTATATTATCCTAGGTCCTCGTAATCCAAAAGGCTTGATCAATATTTTTTGTAGCCATTGATAGGTGAATTTAAAAATATATGGTCTAAAGGTGTACTGACATATGATATATCTACTAGGAAAAATTTTACTATGAATGTTTTTTTTAATGTATACTATTAATGAATTTTCTGCATTTGGTATGTTGCTTAGTTGGATGACGACTGGAAAGTTAGCTTGCCCATATTGCATGAAAAATAGTAAATCATTCACTTTGAAACATAGTTGTAAAAATTATTGGTTTGATTGTTACTGTCAGTTATTTCCAATGGATCATGAATTTAGGAACAAAAAAAATTCATTCTGAATAATAAGATTGAAAATGATCCTCCACCTCCATTCATCTCTTGGCATGAGATTTGGGAGAGAGTTGTCACTTGCCTAAAGTTATAGAGTCTTCACATTCTAGACTTGTTGGATATGGTATTGAATATAATTGGACTAAACAGAACATATTTTAGGAGTTATCGTATTAGAAAGATAACCTTATGCGACATAATCTTTATGTAGTGCACATTAAAAAAACATGTGATGAATGTTAAGGGCAAGACAAACAATAATCCCAAGGCTAGAATGGACCTTCAAGAATATTGTAGGAGAAAAAAATTATGGTTGCAGGAATCGACCAATGAAAAAGAATTTAAGCCGAAGCCAATTTTCCATTCACATTAGATGAGAAACGAAAAAATTTCAAGTGGATGATGAATTTGATTATGCCCGAGGACTATGCTTAAAATTTTAGAAAGCGAGCAGATATGGCAGAAAAAAAAGTTGATTCGTATGAAAAGCCATGATTCCTATCGCATTTAGCCATCTTTTCGATAGAATTTGGAAAGCAATTTCAGAAATAAGTTAGCTCCTCCCAATCGTATTTCTCCCGAGATGAAAGAAAAGATTGACAATTTATCTCTTCAGAGTTATGGCCCTAATAAAAAAATATTCTTGTGGTGGGCCCTGTCTCTGGTAAAAAATATAGTGAAATAACCTTCCCTATAGGTACGATACGAGGGCACGGTGCTACAGGTAAGCGAAGGCTCTCTCTCTCACTCTGTCATCTTATGTAAAGCCTTTTCTAAACCTCTAACCTATCCATTGGACAATGAACACTTTTCATTTTGATTTTTTTTGTATTTTAACTTTCTTTTTATTTAAAAAAATAGAAAGAATCAGATGTGAAAGAATCTTTTGAATTGTATATTCAATGATGTACTAATAGAGAGGGAAAACATCATGTCACAAGAGCGAGGCGAGGGTTGGAACCCTACTGCGAGAGGGATGCCTCGCGAGCCGAGATTTTAGAGATGAGGTAAGCTAGTCATATAGCTTGCTTAGCACAAAGTTTATCCTACTTGCTGCTTTAAATTACTCATAGCGTAGGCAAGCATAGAGGAACGAATGGAATCTCTCCTGTAGCACCGTATTGCAACCACACTTGCTACACAGAGGTCGCCCAGTCAATCCAATTGGGATTCCCTGGACTTGACATGTCACTTGAAAAGAGTAACATGAAGCTCAAAATTGGAGTGCACTCAATACTCCCATATAAAATTATTCTTCAAAGAGTTGTGTTCTGGCACTTTGTTGGATAGTAGTTTGGAATTAATGGAGCAAAATATTTTTGTCATGACCACTAAGTTCGATAAGCTCTTTCCACTTGATGTTTTTAATGTGATGGATCATCTCTCAATTCACTTTGTACAAGAAGCACGCCTTGGAGGCCCAGTTCAATCGAGGTGGATGTATCCATTTGAGAGGTATCGTCCTGTATTGCCTTGATTTTGTTAGATATTTCTTAAAATATAGGTAACACGATAATTAAATAGGAAAATTTTCAAGTGCAAAAAAAACTACTAAGCAATAGCAATGGGTAAGAATCGAAGGATCAATTTGTGAAGCTTATCTAGTAAGAGAAACTGCTCATTTTTGCTCTTACTACTTCGGAGATGAAGTGTAATGTAAAATAAATATGCCAAATCATAATGATGATGATGATGATCCTTTTTATCCACCAATTTCAAATTTTAACCAATCTGGTCGAGGTTCTAAAAAGAAAAAAAAGAGGTTTCACTAGTATGAAACGTAAGTTAGTTATCGTCCATATTTTGCTCAACTGTCTTGAGATTCAATCATATATCACATAAGTATTACATTTTTTATTGAATTACATAACTTTAAATACTAAGTGTTAATTATTGATGAAAATCTCCAATGTACTCTTGACAGTTTATTCACAAACACAAGGCGTAGTGATGCTATATATACACAGTTTTCATTTTGTCTTCTATTTGATGAACTGAGCCCTGGGAAATATTTGTAGTTGGTGAAAAAAGTTGCATATGGGCGTGAAAATTAAATTAAGACAATGAATAAGTACTTTGTTAATTTCATCAAGTTTCAAACTGAAGAAGTTTCTAAACACAAGAAAACTAATAACAGTGGAGTGATGGCTCATGGTGATGTAGACGGCAATGGTCAAACTGTTAACTATTTTGGTGTTATACAAGAGATTATTGAAGTTAGGTATTTTGGTTGGCCCAAAAAAAAGATAGTACTATTTCGTTATAAGTGGTTTGACCTGTCACATAGAGGTACTATGATGGATAAAATACATAACGTAATTGAGGTT
>JBDJHY010205181.1:0-11535 GCA_039654485.1 Withania somnifera | reverse complement strand
TAAGTTTGAAATTAGGTTGAGGGTGGATACAATAAAGCCTTCTTATAAAAAGGTTTATATATATATATATATATATATATATATATATACGTGTGTGTATGTGTGTGTGTATTCTTTGATGCTAACGGGATGGCAAAAAAAAGAAGTTTGTAAAATGGAAAATGAAAAAAAAAAGTGAAAAAGGGGTAGTGGAATAAAATAAACCAGTCACTGAGTTCCCAAAAATGATCACCCAAACCTTCATTACAAGCCAAACAAAGTCCTAACGTTATTTAGGTTAACCTACTAAAAACTAAGTTAGAGTTGATAAGGCCAAGCCTATGTCTTTTTTGTGCATGATTAGATCTCTTTCAAGTGTGAGAGAATACTTTTCCAGACCCATGATATATTAAACTATGTGTATGTGCGGGACTTCTTTGTTGTGAGAGCAAGAAGATGCTTAAATTGGGTGTAAATAAGTTACTATAGTAATTTCAATTGACACAAGCATTGTACGAGGTTTTTCAGTTCTTTGCTCAAAAGTTGCGGTGAATAAACAAAAACACTTAGCCAATGTGATGTTATGCCAAATGATTGATTGTACTGAGTTGAATTCTATATTGGTGTTTAAGTGTTTAGTATTTGTGTTGTGTTGTTTATTGAGAACAAGAAAACATTCTAAGTTGAGGGTGTTTATGTGACAGCATTTTATGTAACATATTTTACTTAAAATTATTAAAAAATTGCATGTTCTTGAGTAACTTTTGTACGATTTGATGTGTTTTCTATGTATTCGTAGGGTAAAGTTTAAGTTCAAAGCTTTGGAGAATTTGCAGAATAAAAGTGGAGTTTTGAAGATGATTTTGACGATTCGTCCAACCTTGGATAGTTTGCCCAAGTCGTACCGTCAAAGTAGAAATCCAATATTTAAGAAGGCATCCACTATCCAGAAATGGACGGTTCATCTTGTCTTGGATGAACCATCCAAAGTGCCTTCAAAATTGCTGAGCAAAGAAGAAACAGAGGATTGGAAAAACCATTCAACCTTTGATGGATTGCCCAACTAGGTATTGGCTAAGCCAAAATGCACTGTTTAAGAGAGGAGACGAATGGAAGATGGGGTGGACCATCCTGTGCTAGATGGTTCACCCAAAGTTCCACCCAAAAGATGAACGAAAATTATTCCAACCTTGGACGGTTTTCCCAAGCTGTACCATCCGAGGATAAACCATTGCTTAAGAAAGCGTCCATCATCCAGAAATTGATGGTCAAACCGTCCAAAGTGTCTTCCAAATTGCTGAGCAAAGAAGAAACGGAGGATTGTACGAACTGTCCAACCTTGGACGACTCTCCCACTGGGTTCCATACAAAACAAAATGCACTGTTTAAGAGAGAAGATAGACGTAAGATAGGATGTCTCATCTGGGGCCAGACGGTTCGCCTAAAGTTCCGCCAAAATCTGAACAGCAATTAGTTCCAAGTCTCGAATATTTCAATTGTACACATGCACTATAAATAGGTTTATTAGGTTTTTTATTAAAGAGTTAACGGTTCACAAAACAAAGTTTTTATAAGGGAGTTCATACTTTTACGTATTATTCTCTCTTCTACAAGAACACAAATGTGAGAGTTTGTGATCATTGATTATTACTTACAACCAGTTGGATGATTATTTTCTTGGTATGATGCCTATTTAGTTTTCTTTTTCCTATTGCATTCTAACAATCATGAGTAGATAAACCCCAACTTTAGGGTTGTGGGATCCATAGGTAAAACAAAAATAGGTTATAATTCTAACATAATCTCTATAATTTAATGGATCTTTAGTGGTTGCAAACACTAGAACATGACTAGGTTTAACTAGTAATAACCCTATGGTTAAAACTAGGAGATGATATTATGATAAGAAATTTTAGCGTTAACCCTCATCTAATGATTATGTTGTAAAAAGAATACTTATCTTGAGTTATTAGGATAGAAATATCGCACTTTTTATCGCCTGAAAGGTTGTAAAATATATGTATATAGGATCATAGGTTGAAAAACACGTTGATAGATAGCACTGTTACTATAAATAACTCTGCACTTAGGAAAGATTGCAAGACCATTAATGTTTATAATCTGAAGATTTGTTGAAACCCTGGTGAACTCAATCATAGATTTTCTCATTACTTAAAGTTTAGTTATATCCTACGTCAACTGATATTGTCATTCAAATACGAAGAATACTCTTTCAACAAATAATACCCCTTTTATTTGCACATTCAATATTGGCATTGGGGTTAAACTCGAAACCATATAACCTGTGGGATCGAACCCAACCTTGCTATATTCTATATTTGACCAACGATCACTTATACTTCATTCGGAGGTGTAGTTTGAGCGTTATCATAAAGCAATTTAATTTAAAGATCATAATTAGAGGGTTTGAACCCTAGATTATCAAACATGATGCTATTTTGAAAACTGGAAAGCTTTGAGCATGAGAGTGAAACAATGCATCATTGAATTCCTAAATATGTGATTTTTTTAGTGAATACCTATGTAGAACCTTGAAGAACTTGGAAAACTTGAACCATAGGTTAAGGACCCTGTATGTATGTTCTTGAGAGAAATTGTTCTTTCTCCTTATCTGTAATTCCTTCTAAGTTTATTGAGAATAGAAGAAATAAGGTTTTCCACTTTATACTAGGGGTAAAATCGAGTTAAATTGATGATTAATGGTTAAAAAGGTCATAGGAATTGTCTAAAATACCCCTGGATTAAGTTTAAAATAACCTGGGAAATCAATCAAAGAACACCACGAGTCAATCCCACGAATCATGGTGTAGCATGTCATGACTTGTGGGTCAATTTGTGACTTGGGACTTGGTTTTTGGAATGTGAAAAATATACGACGAGTCATGGTCCATCACCTCACGAATTGTGAAGTGTCTTATGTTATGACAGATCAAGTTATTGGAAAGTGTTCAGGATCTCACGATTTCACATCATGACTCGTGGTCTTCAATACCATGAGTTGGGGATTTGACTCTAAAACTGAACAATGTTTTGTCTAATTCCCATGACTCAATGCACGACTCATGGAATTTCACTCCACAAGTGGTGGTCCGATTTGTAGGGACCTGGGGAAGAAATTTTCTGGTTTTTAATTTTTAAGTAGAGACTTGGAGTTTCTAGGCTAGAACAAGAATGGGGTATTATAGTTCTTAGGAAGCCCAATCACGGAGTCATAGCAATGCGTTCACATTTCCATTAAGGAATTGGGCATCCTCTGAGATATACCACCCGACCTCTAATGCTTAAACTTCACCTATTGGAAGTTCAAGCACCTAGCTAAGAAATCTGCAATATCCTTCTTCATGCCACACCACTAGTAAATTTGGATCAAGTCGTGATACATCTTTGATGCAATCAAAAGGATAGAATTCCTCAAACTATGAGCCTCTTTTAGGATCAATCAAACCAAATCATTGTCTTAGAACATAAATTTGTCCCCGAATATGCAATACACCATCAAAATCCAACATTGCCTCCTTGTCCTCACCCCCCAACACTTTTCCATAAGTGGTTTGAAAGAACCCTACTATCCTCGGAAATCACTATCTCACAAAACTATTGGCTAGACTCTGAACGTCTCGAGCCAAAGGTCGCTTCTCAAATTAAATCGACGACAAACTACACATACTTAATAACTTACTACTAAGGGAATCCTCTACCATATTGTCCTTGATCAAGTGATACAAAATAGTCATATCATAATATTTCAACAACTCCAACCACCATCTCTACCTCAAATTAAGATCCTGTTGGCTAAAAATATACTTAAGACTCCTATCATCAATAAGCACCTCACAATGAACTCTATATAGATAATTCTCCCATATCTTTAACACAAAGACAACTGCAACCAACTCCAAATAATGGATAGGACAATTTTCTCATGCACTTTCAGCTACCTCAAAGCATAGGCCACAACCTTCCAAGTCTACATCAACAGTCCACCCAAACAAATTCTATAAGCATCATAATATACGGTGAAGACCTCACAATTGACAAATAAGGTCAAAATATGGGCAGAAGCCAACAAAGATTTGAGCTTTTGGAGATCTCCTCACACTCATCTGACCACTGAAACAAAACAATCTTCTGAGTCAACTAAGTCAACGAAACTACAAAAAGGAGAAACCTTGCACAAATCTCCTATAATAACCAGCTAACCCCATAGAACTCCTAATCTAGATAGGTGAAGTAGGCCTCAACCAATCTCTTAAAGTTGTAATCTTGGCCAGATCAATCATAATACCATCTTAGACATTACATGTCCCAATAATGCCAAAGAACTAAACTAAAACTCACACTTTGAGAACTTAGCATACAATTTCTCAACACACAATCACTGAAGCACCATCCTCAAATGTTGAACATGATCCAGCTCACTCTTGGAATACACCAATATGTCATCAATGAATACAATCACAAAGGAATCAAAATAAATATGAAGATACCATTCATCAGCTCCATAAATGTCATCAAGGCATTAGTCAACCCAAATGACATCACTAGGAATTTAGAATGCTCATACCTCATCTAAAAAGTTGTCTTAGGAATATCTGAGACCCTAATCCTTAAAAGATGATACCCTCCCCTCAAATCAATCTTAGAAAAGACCAAAGCACCTTGTAACTACAATTCATCAATCTGCGAAAGAGGGAACTTGTTCTTTATGATCACCTTGTTCAAATGCCTATAATTAATGCATATAAGCATAGAACCATTTTCTTCTTTTTAAATAACACTATTACACCCCCAAGGTGAAACACTATAGTGAATAAATCCTTTGCTCAATATATCTTTCAATTCCTTTAACTTGGTTAGAGTTATTAATGGGCTTAGTGCTCAACTTTAAATCAATATGAAAATTAATATATTTATCCACAGGACACCATCAAGGTCAATCAGAAACACATGAGGAATTTCTCGAGCAATAGGGATATACTCCAAGAGCATTGGCACTAGTATCATGAACAAATTCCAAATAATATAGACACCCCTTCTCAACCAACCATTGAGCCTAAAGAAAATATAACTCTCTAATTAAACGAACCACGCATACCCTTCCACTCTAACTGCAGAACACCCACCATACAAAAAACAACATCCTTAGCATGACAATCCAAGACAATATGATAATGATAAAGTCAATACATGCCCAAAGTCACATCAAAATCAATTATATCAAGAAGAATCAAGTCTACCCATGTATCATAACCCGATAAAATAATAACACTGGAGATACACCCAATCCACCACTAAGGAATCATCCATGAAAGTAGACACAAAGAGGGTCATAGTCATAGCATCATACATCATGTCATAATCCATAGAAAAATTTGTAGACACATAGTAGTATGTATACCTTGGATCAAGTAACATTGGCGTAGGTCGATAGAGAACTAGGACGAACCTGTGATCACTGCATCAGAAGCCACAACCTCAAATATACCTAAAAATTCAGAACACTGATGATCTCCCTTAAAATAAGTTGTTCCATGGATAGTACCCCTACCAGTCGAATATGCACCTCTACCTGGTTGTGCACCCCGTCTACCTCTAGCTGGGGAAGAGGTGATCTAGTTAGAGCTTGTGAAGACTGCTGAGTCTCTCCATGCATGATGGGGACATTGCCATATAAAAATATTCAAGATCAACCCAAGTAAAATAAAACCTGGGAATATTAAACAGTTGATAGGAACCCGTAGAGTCATAATGGCCACCTTGGCCTGAAAACCCCTATTATGAACAACGAGAACCTCACTCTGGGATGAATGAACTCTAAATATTTTGATACTTTTAGAAGCATGCAAAGCCGACTAAATTGGGCTATGTTGATGGAATTGACCACCTCTACAAAAAGAGGCTTTGCCTCCTCATGGGACACCATAAAACTGACCTGATTTATGGGACCTCTTTTCCCGAAAATCTCTAAACTCCTCTCATCTCATCAACTAAAACTCCTTGTATAATCAGTTCCTAGTGTCATCCATTAATATTTTCTATATGAAGAGGGTAGAAGCTTGACTTTAGGTTAGTCTAGTCTCATTATTCACGCAATTCCCCCATCCATCTATTAATCACACGAGTACGCATCTAGTCATTGCATAGCGAATGAAAAAAGTGTTTATCCTGGACTATATTCCTCTAGAAAACTGTTTATAAATTGATCCAAAAAGAAGACCACCACATCCTAAAATAAAGCCCCCTTCCTGGATGCCCTGAATACTACAGTACGAATGGGGTAAATCAATCTCATCATCAAGTTATTAATCCTCTCCTTCCTATTTGAAGGATCGCTAATGCATGTCTAGACAAAGAATAAAAGAGAATCTCATACTCAATAATGGAAATACCTCTTGGGATAAATGCTTGAATTTATGCCTTTGATCGTCTCTCACACTGTGAGGCATGAATCTATCTATGAAAGCTCTATAAAATATCTCCCAAGTAATAGGAGGAGATCCAATAGGTATGTATGCCACCACTTCTTGGATGGCCCATAAAACTAAAGGACTATGTAATTGGACCCACGTTCCATGCTCTAAAATAACTCATGGAAAGTAGAAAGGAACTCATATGCATCATATTTCTGCCCACCATGAAACTAAGGTATGTCCATCTTACGGAACTACTCATATAAAGTTACTGCTCATCTGAAATATTTGACATGACTTTCCCTGAAGTCCTAACCCCAGGTAAAGGCATCTCATTAACTATCTAAGCAACTAGTGATTAGCATACCTGACCCTAAAACATTGGCAACTGACCAGTTAGGTCATAGAAATTAGCAGTTGACCTACCACACCCTGAACTACTAGTATCTGATGTTAATCTCGAGTGACCACCATGACTCCATTCTGTGAAACATATAGTGTACGCTATGAGAAAAACTTTCAAGAACACCAGTACCTGAAGTAGTATATCCTAAAATAGCACTGTTTAACATAGTTTTAGGGAATTTGCTTATCTTCTCTCCTAATATCAGGCTTAAAGGAGTCTAATTTTCCATGCCCTCTGGCTAGGGAATCCCCCTAGCCTTATCTCTTCCTCTAGCCCAGCCTCAACCCCTACCACGGGAAGTGGGCTCTAAAATAGGTTGTCATATCTTTCGATGGTAGATCTGGTCCTACACATCTATTAAAAGTATATGTAATGACTCATCACACATGAACTATCCATGCTATATAAGAATAAAAGAATGAAAAGGAACATTTTACTTAAGTTTTGTAGCCTCTTGAAGATAAGTAACAGATGTCTCCTCACTAATCCTCAAGACTCTACTAGACTTGACTTGTATACCATGGTTCCTACGAACCTAGTACTTTGACACCAACTTTTGACAACCCTAAATCAAGTCACGATAGTACCTATCTCACTCACCATGATAGGTCATCCAAAAACTAACAACAACAAATAACATGAAATAATGCAAAAATTTAAATGGACTTGAGGAGAAGTTTAGAAGTTTAAAGCCATAGACTATACCCAAAATTAGGGGTCCACTATTTATACAAGCCATTAATTGGATTTATACAAGTAGTAAAGTCTCACAATGTCTTCAATAAGTAAATACAAAGAAAGTAAAAGATAGGACAAGAAATCTGATAACTGCAGTTAGAATGGGAAGCTACCTCGAAATTGCTCCTGGACTGAGGAAGGAAATAATCTCACAAGGTCCCTGTCCAAATAGTTGCACAAAAGTACAGAAGTACAAGTATAAGTACGTAACAATAGTACTCAGAAACATCTTTAGTTGATCCTACTATAAAGTGATGAAGAAAACTTTTATCAACTATCCACCCTCCAATAAGTATAACCTACAAGCGTCACTAGCCATCATCTAGAATACAAGATAAATAAAAATATCCAATACTAATTCGATAATATCCATAATATCTCGAGTATAAAGCATAATTAAAATAAGTGTCAAAAATCAAGAATCAATGATATCAACTGGTAAAATATCAGAAATTATAAACAAGTCATCAATAAGAAATCCCATTCCAAATATCACTTGGACGGACACAATTAATCAATACACCAGATCAATGTAAATGAAATGCAATATGAAGTCAACAATGATACATGTCTTTCTTATTAGCACACACCTGATACCTATAGCAGGTTAGTCAGGACCCATGGGGGATAGATAGTCCATGCACTCAGATGTATACCCGGCACAAATTTTAATGCATCTCATCACTAGTTGAAAGAAACCTCATGTTCCAACATCTATTATTACATCAATGATGAAAATCTGGTAGAGACCTCAAGTCCCCATATCCTAAATTTCATCAAAGCCACCTCAGTTTCCATGCACAATTATAAGCATCTACTGATGCAGCCATGGAAAGCGCACTTAAATCACTTTACAATAGAAATAATCCTCTCACAGGAAATGACAAGTTAGTTATTCTCAATATCAACTTATCCAACACAAACATCACAATACAACTCAATTTAGTTTCAATGAGCCATCAAAAGGATGTTCTAATATAATTTCCATTTTAATGAAATAATCCTTCACACAGCAATCATATTGTGATTCTAATTCAACAACAAAGCCACACAATTAAGGCACCTCAATCATCACAGAATATCGTTTAATCATAGTCAAGCTATCACAGTGCATTATAACTAGTGATTTATTTATCACAATCAAAGTATCTCAAGGAACCAAAGTAAGTTATCAATTTCAACCACTTACGAAATATCAAGGCATTAAAATTCACAATCAACTTCTCAATTTACAATAATAAACAATGGAAGCATTTCATTAAACAGTTCCTTTATTTTAGCCAGACATTCTTAACACTAGTACCCAGGTGAATACTCATCATTTCCCCTACACGAGTACCCCCAATGTTCTCATTACTTCCATTTACAAGAAACTAATCAAACAAACACATAATTACTTTATAAAAAGACAACTAAAACTTAACTTGCCTCAAAATTTGATGAACAAACAATCACTCCTTGGATTTTCTCTTCTGTAAAGTCTACAAATGTGTGTGATCTAGTTACAAACACATTACCCATAAGAAAACACAACATCAATACTCATAAGTCCATAATTTGAAGATTATTCAAAAACTTTGCCTTGGCCCACAAGGGTAAAACGATAATTTTACTTCAAAAACATGTTACCTATTACTTGGAAACTTAAATATGAATTTTCATCAAAATAAAATAAAATTGGGGTTCCAAAATTATTAGATTGAATTTTTTTAACTTGGGCCTAAAACCTCAATTTTAGTATTGAAAATCCAAGAATTCAAGGTGAAATCATGACATTATTTATGAAATAGTGTTAGGAATCATCACCCAATAATTTAGACTTGAAATAATCACTTTTGATCCTTTCAGAATTGAGTAAAAATTGCTTAAATTTTAGTTTTATCAAAGTAGTTCATGAAAATGTAATATAAACTTGTCATGTACAACTCCTTCATTGTAATTGTGTTCCCCATATTGCATTTGCAATAAGTCGACCTAGACTTGGTCCAAAACTCCTTATTTTGCAATTGCAGTATACTTGATTCGATCATGGCGAACATTCTCTGTGCATCACAAACACGGCCCCACCTCACAAATAATGTGAACAAGAAAACTTCCCTTCATGGTCGTAATCCCCTTGACATGATTGTGATGCACAATTGTCAGTTGCATCAGCAGAAAACACACATAGACAAATCAACAGATTAAGCCCTCAAGATCCATTAAGAATCCCGTGCATAAAAACCATATATACAATCTTACTAAATTTGAAATTTTGGACTCAATGGAATCATAAAAATATGAATTCGAGGTCTCCGTGACCCGATATTTGTTAAGAATCAAACTAAATAATTTTTTGCTAAACAAGAAAAATGCCCTAGAAACCCCCAAAAAATATACAAAACCTCTTCCTAGGATAAAAATCACCTCCCATAACCAACCAAATCATTAAATTTTAAATTCAAGTACTCTAACCTCAAATATTGACTTAAGTTAACTATTTCTCTTAAACTTCTAAATTATTCTATCAAACTGCCTAAACTTATCACGAAAAGGCTAAAGTTGAAATGACAGTCCCCCTAGACCAAAATACATATTCTGGAGCTGATGAAACTGAAAAATTTCCATTCTAATACTTGAAACTACAAATATTGAATAAAGTCAAATATTTTCAACTTAGACCCTTTAAAATTCAAATTTTATCAAAACCAACAATCTACCCTCCTCATTCACTTGGTGACCATATAAACGGACTTTGTATGGTATAATGAAACTATATAAAGGGGTAAATGATAATTTGAGATAAAAATGGAAAAATGACATTGAGGTTCATTACAAGATCTTCCTCAACAATAACATAATAGATGTTTTGAAAGAAAAGTATGTCATTACTCAATTGGAGGGTTGTGCTTTCACATGGTGAAAATATAAAAGGAGGGAGTGTGAGGCTTATAATATCCAAGACTATACTACTTGGCAAGAATTTCTAACTCTCATAAGTGCCCGATAATTTCCTGCATATTTTTTATCAAAAATTTCTCTAACTGGTCTATATATTCAACTAAAGAAACAAAAGTGTTGAGGAATATTATGATGATTTCAAAAATTTGATAATGAGGGCTAATGAGTAAGAACTCTTACAACACACAGTGATTCGATTTGTGTCTCGCTTGAGGCATTTGAAACTACAGAACTATGAGAATTTGGAAGTGGCCTTTTATGATGCTAATAAGATTTAAGAGGAATTGAAAGAGGAAAAGTCCTACATATCCAAGAGTTAAACTTCCTCATGTGGAAATAATAGTGACATGTGGAAGAAGTATAACCATAAGGAGTCCAACAAGGGCATTGTTCAATTTACTCAAGGCAAGGTAGAATATCTGTTGGACCAAGGTTGGTTCACAAGAATCGTCCCTTCGTGTTTTGAATGATGACCAAAACATTAAGTCAAGATTCGATGTTAATGGAACTCCTACAAATCAAAGAACATGTTAGTAGATATGTTTGTAGATCAAAGAAATAATCCGGGGTTGAACCGACTCACTTTGGGGCATTCCGAATAACCAAAGTGCAGAAATTACAAAGGAACAGAAGGAGACTAGTCGACTAATTAGTCAAACTAGTCGAATAATTTTGGAAAAAAATTAGTCGACTAATTTTAGAAATAAGTCGACTAAAGTGTATTCCAATAAGCTATTGGAAAATGAACAAGTCGACCAAAATTGCAACTAGTCGACCAAAAGGATGTAGGACAAACTAGTCGACCAATTGTATAAACTAGTCGACTAATATGAAAAGTAGTCGACTAATCTACAGTCAGAAGCATTAAATGCAGTTGGTGAAGCAGCATAACGGCTAGAAACCATTCATAAATGGCTATATCGACTTGTACAACTATAAATACACCTTGGAGGTGCTTGGACTAATGATGGAACACTAAGAGAAATACACTACAACATCATTCATCATTTCTATCCTAAATTCAAGTGTTCATCACCAAAG
>JBDJHY010205160.1:0-11535 GCA_039654485.1 Withania somnifera | reverse complement strand
TTTCTTCTATTAGTTAGCTTTGTTTAGTCCCATTCATTTCGAAAGCTCTTTTTATTTCTGCATCTCTTTCTTCCCTACTTTCCACTCTTTACGAATAAGTCTTTATTATTATATTAGCATAAGTAGTCAATATTTTTCACTAGGGTTTTTTTCATACATGCAAACACAGCAAAGACACAACGCATAGGAGTAGATCTCCACCAAACAAAGATAAAGAAGAAATTTTACCACATGACTTTTAGAAAATAATTTTAACTCATTTTTCTTGTAATTTTAAACCCAAACTTGAATTCACCTGCAAATATTTTGCAAACATAATTGTCCAGTTCCCAACGAATTTGAATCTTGTGTTTCACCGATGAATTTTCAACATGATATCCGAAATTTGATTCAAGACAACAACTTTAGAAAGTCCAATTTAAAATTTTGTATCAAATATAAAACTTTAATAAAAATTCAATTACTCATATTTGAATTTTTAAGAGATTAATGACCACTAAGTTTTCGATTTAAAAAAAAAAAAAAAGAATTCGAAATGGAAGAGAGAAATCTAAATCAGATCTCAATTCTCAATGACAATGATGTTAGTAATTTTTATTTTGTGAACTCATATATTAATATATCATACTAATATATGCTATCATTAGAAAGAGCTTATATAATGATCTAATAACGTATTAAAATATTTGGGCATCAAAAGTAAATATTTGTTACCCTTTTCTTAAGTGTGTTGGATGCTTATTGAAAATGTACCTTTTTAACATTAAAAGGCATGTCTTTTAACATGACTTTCGAATCTATAAATATACAGGATCCCTATATTAGAAGATGATGCTTTTTTTCTTTTTTCTCCTGCTCAGAAAAAGAATAACAGCAAAAGCAATCTTTAAGATTTAGAAGATCTTGTATTCTTCAATTAAGTTTTGCAATGGATCAATGTTAGTGTTCTTACCGTTCTTCTATAGTATTGATCATTGTCTAATGATTTACTTGTCACCTTGAGTTGAATTCTTCAAAGTTTCTAACAAGTAATATCAAGAATAAGTTCTTGTTAAATTATTAGATGTGATATTTATTTCTTTTGGGGGATTAAATTGGTGGTTTTGAAACGAGGTGACTATTTCATGCCCTCGGCTGATTAGGCACTTTCAAAGATCAAGTTTTGAGAGGATATTTTTCTAGTTTCTTTTCTTAAAAGTGCCTTTAGATATGAAACATTGATGGAAAGTTTTATGCATCTTACTTTCAATGCTTTGTTGTTGTTTTTTTATTTTCAATGCTACGAGAAAAAAAATCTGGAACAAGTCTACTAAAGGTCTAGTATTGTTAATTGTTTCTAAGGATATGTCGGTTCCCTTTGATAGTTCTTCTTAAATCTGTTTTTTAATATTTTTTTAATTTATTATAATAAAATAAAAGGGCGAGTTCTTAAAATGAAAACTTACTGAAAAAACATACTGTTGTAGAGCATTGTTTTTGCCACATGACTTATTTGTTATATGACTCACTCCAATAAAGAGTCATGTTGCCTTTTGCCATGTGGCCTAAGTAGTATCAACACCATTTGATGATTAGTGGTCTTAGTTGCCAAGTGTAAAGACCAAACTTGGTCTATAAATAGTTAGACATAAATAGCAAATTCGTGAACTTTTTCATTTTCAATAAAAGATAGAATTTCTCTTCCCTTTCTCATTTTAGAAACTTTCCTATTTTGGAAATTTTCCTCTTTTGGAAACTTTCTACTTTTAGAATTTATTTAGTTTGGGATTGTATTTTATTTTATAGAACGTTATCGGCACGAGGCTCTATCAGTTCGAGCAAATATTATAAAAGGTAATATTTTATTATAATGTCTAATATCAATAAACTGGAGTTTGTTGCCTTTGATATATCGGGCAAAGGCTACATGTCGTGGGCACTAGATGCCGAGCTGCATTTGGATGTGATGGGTCTGGCATACGCCATCAAGAATGAAAATCAGGCATTAGTCCAAGATCGGACCAAGGCGATAATATTTCTCCACTACCACCTTGGCGAGGGTTTGAAAATGGAATATCTTACAGTAAAAGATCCTCTTACCCAGTGAAATAATTTAAAAGATAGATACGACTACCTAAAGTTGGTTGTTCTTCCACAGGCCCGTCATGAGTGGCTGAATGTACAGTTACAAGATTTTAAAATTATAGCAGAATATAATTCTGTCATGTTTAGAATTATTTCACAGTTAAAGTTATGCGGGGAAAACATCACTAATCATGATATGCTTGAGAAGACCTACTCCACTTTTTGGGTCTCAAATGTGCTTCAGCGGCAGCGATACCGAGGTATTGACTTTATAAAATATTTTAAATTAATCTCACATCTCCTGGTTGCCGAATAACACAATGACCTCCTGATGAAAATCATGAAAATCGACCTGTTGGTTCCGCTCTATTTCCTGAAGTAAATGAGGTAAATTTCCGACAACATAAAAGAGGTTGCGGTCCCAGACGTGGTCATGGCCGAGATCGAAGAAGGAATAATAGTCGTGATGGTCGCCTTGTAGTAAATAATGACTAGCAACGCAGAAGGAGAGATGAGCGACATCATATGATGCCTAAGAAAGATTCAGAAAATTTGTGCCACAGGTGTGAAGGGAAAGGACACTGGTCGTGCACCTGTCGTGCGTCGAAAAGACTAGTCCAACTATATCAAGAATTCCTGAAAATGGAAGAAAACAAGCAGAAAGCAAACTTTATCACCGAAGATAATATCGAGCCCATGCAACTTGTTGTAGCTAATTTCTTTTTCCCTAAATAAAAAGTGGATCACCAAATAAGTGATGAACCCCTGATAATGTAAATGTTTTTAAGTTCTGTCATTTTAATGATTTGTATATGTGTATATCTGTAAGTCTTGTAAATAAATAAAGGTTATTGTAAACGATCTGTTTAAATAGTAACCATGTAATGTTTTCTTTGTTTTATTCTTTCATTTTGAAGAAAACATGGATGTACCTCAAGTTTTATTCGAATCAATACTCAATCATGATGATATTTGTGTAATTGATAGTGGAGCAACTCATGTTATCTTCAAAGATGAGAGATACTTCTCTTACTTGCCGAGGAGAAAAACGAATGTTACAACAATTTCTGATAACTCAAAATTGATTGAAGGCTCTGGAAGAGCTACTATATTTCTGCCTAAGGGGACAAAACTAGTTATAGAGAATGTTTTATTCTCTTTTAAATCCCCATATAACTTCTTAAGTTTCAAGAATATCCGCCGAAATGGGTATCATGTTGAGACAATAAACGAAATGAATAAAGAATACCTTGGCATCACCAAGAATGTCTCAGGCCAGAAATATGTTTAGGAAAAATTGCCAACTTTGTCTTCTGGACTGTATTATACATAAATTACTGCAATTGAAGCACATTCTATCGTAAATAAGAAGTTTATCGATTTGAATACTTTTATGTTGTGGATTTGAATACTTTTATGTTGTGGAATGACCGAATAGGTCACCCTGGATCAATAATGATGAGGCGAATCACTGAAAATTCAATTAGGCACCCATTAAAGAACCTGAAGATTCTTACGAATGATGAATTTTCATGTGTTGCTTATCACCAAGGCAAATTGATTACGAGGCCATCACCAATGAAGGTTGGCGTCGAATCCCCTAAATTTTTAGAACGTATACATGGGGACATATGTGGACCTATCCACCCATCTAGTGGAGTGTTTAGATATTTCATGGTCCTAATCGATGCATCTTCAAGGTGGTCTCATGTGTGCCTCTTATCATCCCGCAACCTGGCATTTGCGAAGTTGTTGGCACAAATAATTCAATTAAGGGCGCAATTCCCAGATTATCCTATTAAGGCCATCCGCCTGGATAATGCTGCGGAATTTACATCCCAAGCTTTCAATGATTATTATTTATCAATTGGGATAAAAGTTGAACATCCTGTAGCTTATGTTCATACTCAAAATGGCCTTGCAAAATCATTTATTAAGCACCTACAGTTAATAGTAAGACCACTACTTATGAAAACAAAGTTTCCTACTACAGTTTGGGGTCATTCTATCTTGGATGCAACAACACTCGTTCGTCTCTGATCGATTGGTTATAATAAATATTCTGTGTCACAATTAGTTTTTGGTCACAAACCAAATATTGCTCATCTACAAATCTTTGGATATAGGGTCTATGTGCCAGTAGCACCACCATAGCATACTAAGATGGGCTCCCAGAGAAGGTTAGGAATATATGTTAGGTTTAACTCACCCTCCATAATTCACTACCTTGAACCATTGACGGGAGACTTCTTCACTGCTCGATTTGCAGATTGTCGGTTTGATGAAATAAATTTCCCGCAATTAGGGGGAGAGAAGAAAGAACCTATCAAAAGAAAAACTATGTGGAGGGTTTCATCACTATCTCATTATGATCCACGTACTCTAACATATGAGCAGGAGGTCCAAAAGATCATACACTTACAAAGAATAGCAAATCAAATGCCAGATGCATTTACTGATTTGAAAAGAATAATAGTCTTAAGTCCCTGCAATGAATGTGCCTGTTCGAATTAAGGTTCCAGAAAGACCATATACTGGTGTCTTAGCTTCTGAATCCCAAAAACTCCTGAAGCGTGGTAGGCCACTAGGTTCAAAGGATAAAAATCCTAGAAAAAAATGAAAAATGATCAAAATGACACTGGGAAAGAGTCTCTTGAAGAGGTTCGAGGTCTGATTAATCCTGATATTGCTGCAGAAATCAGTAAACCCAAGATTCAAGTAAAGGAAGAGCTTTCTATAAGTTCTACTGGTAATGGGATAAATTTAGATCGATAAAAAATAATAATGGATAATGTTTTTACATATAATGTTGCACTTAATATTATGAATGACAGTGAGGATCTTGAACTTCAATCTATCGAGGAATGTCGACGACGATGTGATTAGCCAAAATGGCAAGAGGCAATTCAGTCAGAATTGAACTAACTTGCTAAACGTGAGATTTTTGGATCTGTAGTTCAAACCTCTAATAGTGCAAAATCAGTTAGCTATAAATGAGTCTTTGTATGAAAAAGAAATGAGAGAAATAAAACTGTAAGGTACAAGACACTCCTTGTTGCGCAAGGCTTCTTTCGAAGATCCAGTGTCGACTTTGAAAAACCATATTTACCTATTATGGATGCAATAATATTTTGATATCTCATTCATTTAGTTATACATGAGAATCTGGAAATACACCTAATGAATGTAGTTATAATATATCTTTACGGTTTACTTAATAATAAATTTACATGAAAATCCCAAAAGGATTTAAATTACCTAAAACATGTCGTTCAAAGTCTCAAGATATGTACTTAATCAGATTACAAAGATCATTATATATTGATAACAATCAGGGCATATGAGGTATAATCGCCTTGGTAAGTACTTGATAAATGAAGGTTATATAAATGATGTCCTTTGTCCTTGTACTTTTTTAAGAAAACGACGTCAGGATTTGTTATATTAGTCGTTTATGCTGATGTCATAAATCTTATTGAAACTCCAAAAGAGGTCCAAAAGGCAATTAAATATCTAAAGAAAGAATTTGATATGAAAGATCTTGGAAAAACAAAACTTTTTCTTGGTCTGCACATTGAACATTTAGGAGATGGTATCTTTATCCTCAAACTACCTATACTGAAAAAAAAAATTAAAATAATTTTACATGGACAAAGCACATCGCACTAACTACTCTAATGATTGTTCGATCACTTAAAGTGAGAAAAGATCTGTTCCGGCCTCAAAAAGAAAATAAGAAACTCTTTGGTCCTGAAGTATCATATCCCAGCGCAATTGGTGCAGTTATGTATCGTGGTAATGCAACAAGACTCGATATATCATTTTTATTCATTTGCTAGCAAGATATAATTATTTTCCTACACACAGACATTGAAATAGAGTCGAACAAATACTGCGAAATCTAAAGAGGACGATTGATATGAATTTGTTTTATATAACAAATATTGTACAGATCTTATTGGTCATACAGATGCACATTATTTATCGAACCCACATAAAGCTCGATATCAGACAGACTATATGTTCACATTTGGAAGAACTTCTATCTCATGGAGATTTACAAAGTAGTCTGTCGTTGCTACTTCTTTAAATGATGCTAAGATAATAGTTTTTCATGAAGCAAGTAGAGAATGTCAGTGGTACATTTCATCAAGGAAAGATGCGGCCTGAAGATAATATCAAGGTACCCACGACCTTGTATGAAGACAATGTTGTGTGCATAGCCTAATTGAAAGGAGGCTTCATAAAAGGAGATAGAATGAAGCACATTT
Source organism: Withania somnifera (assembly GCA_039654485.1). Classification (NCBI taxonomy): domain Eukaryota; kingdom Viridiplantae; phylum Streptophyta; class Magnoliopsida; order Solanales; family Solanaceae; genus Withania; species Withania somnifera. Next base: position 5,200 of record JBDJHY010205160.1, on the reverse strand, counting down.
CACCAAAGTTATTCTTCATGCACGATCTCCATAGGAGTGGTGATATGATGTGCAACAAATTCGTTCAAGCGATTATTTAACAGATTTATTCACCAAGTCCTTAACAACTTCAACCCCTGAGTGGATGATACATAAAATTGGGATGCGAAGACTTAGTTGCTTCAATCGTGATCTTCATTGGGGGAGTAATTCTTTTTTTTAATCAAGGTTTTATTCCACTAATTTTTTCTGGTAAAATTTTTAATAAGACAATAAGCAATGCATATTGAGGATAACTATCTATAAATTTTCTTTTACAAAAAAGTATTGCAGAAATTATGAATAGCCATGTGGTCATGTAATGTTAAAAAAATAGTGGCTTAAGTTGTGTCTATACTATTTTAAAATTAGTGGACTAAGTTGCCACAGTGACTAGATAAAATTGATCTATATATAGTAAAGCAATTGTAAAGAAAATAGAGTAGGAAGAGTACTTTGACTACACATATACTAGTTCTGTCCCTTTATCATTATTTCCTTTTGGCACTTTATTTACTAAGTCAATTTAGCTTTTTTAGTTTTAATTTCACAACAGGTGACATAATATTAAAATACATATATAGAGACCATTAGTTATAAAAATAAAAGCTAAAAAGGAAAAAACAATACACGTGGAAACAGAGGGAAGAAGAAAAGAGAAAGGCCCAAAAGGCAGAGGTGGGCAGCTACTAGAGAAGGAAAAAGAAAGAGAAAGGGCGTGCTGAGTCAGATTAAAAAGTGTTTCACTTTATTGAGAGAATCAAGAAAGAGAAAGGGCGCAAAGTGAACACATACAACTTATGGCTCGCAAAAAGTGTCCCACTTTTTCTTGCTCATCTGGCATGCCTATTCACCTTTTTCCACACCTAATTTCACAAATTTGTTGTTTGCACAAGTACAGAATAATAGATTTTTATGATTTTTTTAAACGAAAATTTCAGTGCACTTAAATGATCTTTTATTAAATAATTATTGAAATTTTATTTTATATATATTTCATGGGTTTAATTTTATTTAACACTTACTTGTTTATAGAAATTTATTATTTTTTAAATATTATTTTTATTATTAAATAACTATATATCTTATTAATATATAATTTATTTTTTAAATATATAATTAATATATTTAATTTAATTAAATAAACCATTAATAAACATCTTATTTAGAAAAATGTCAAATTAACATAGATAAAAACAGAAAAAACATATGGCGTAGGTAAAAAGAATGGCATTCAAAAGCATAAATTAAACACGAAATTTAAAAGATTAAAGTAGTTATACTATCTATATGTTTGAAGTTTGGTGAAAAAGGATTATCTGGTCAAGCACATAGATGAATTTAAATGTTCAAATTAGATTTTTATATAAAGAAGAAAAATAGAGGAGAATATGAGTAATGTAAGGATTTTCAAGTTAGACCCAAAGTCCCATAACAGAGAAAGTGTGGTGTGTGTGTCAGATCTCTTTCTCTCTGCCTTTGTTGAATGAATAAACATGTCAACTGAGAGATAATCCCAAAATTCATCTCATTTTATCTCCTTTCTCTTTCTCGTCTTCCCTGCTATTATAAACTTTCCAATGTCGGAAGCAATTGCTACTAAGAACTCTGCTCTTAAACTCTTTGGTCGGACTATTCACTTGCCCCATTTGCCGGCAAATACCGGAGATTATAGTTCATCATCTGGAGAAGATGAGCAACACCTCAAGGTATGATAATAAGCTTTTTCGTGTTGTATATTAGGATTTTATTATTGTTTTGAAGTCATTAGGAGACTATTTGTACCATATTGTTAGGGTTTTGGGCGGGGTCGTTACTAGATTGTACTGAAATGGAAGGGATCCGTATTGGTTATAGTTTGGTTCTTTTTTTCTTTTTGGTGGGGATTTTTACCTTTCTTGGCTATTAAGGTCACGCATTGCTAATTTGGGGTTCCTTTCTTTGTCTTGTGTATAGTACTACTTATTTCTTTTTAATGGTGAGATATTTTCTAATGAAAAAATTACTCAATTTTTCCCAGGAATTTTTGAGTCGTAATTTGTTGTGGCTATGACTCAATCGTTATCTAGCTAGTATTGGCGTTATTAATCCTGTGTATCCAAGATGATTTATTGTAAATTGACTATTTTTACATGGCCGGCTTACCACAAGTATCCTCTTTCCACCTGGGAATAGACTATGCTTTGCACATAGGAGGAGTTTTCCTTATGCTTAAACAGCTTTTCTTTAACCTGTATTTGACAAGGGGTGCATGAATAGCTCAAGCAACAGCTTTGCTTTGTTCATTTGCTTACCTCAGATTTCTATATATCAAATTTATCTACTTTTGAACTTGTCAAAGGACACAGGCTGTTGTTGTCTTCGGTTAATTCTTGTAATTGATGATATGATACTATGTAAAAGATATCTAATTCTATGTAAGGTGAATGATGGAATCTTTTTTAACAACTCTATTTAATACTCCTGCTATGATGAATACTCCAAAAGATACTTAAGTTAACAACTGCTAAAATCCTCTGCCCTCCTTGACTAACTTCTAAATGATATGTGACTTTTATGTCTTCCTTTTACCTTTAGCCTCAACATCGTCTTTATGAACTTGTGATGCTTCAATGATAGGGATACTTAGTAATCAGTGTAGATATCAGGATATAGTGAAATCTTGTTAAACCCGCCTGACTTTGACACATCCATTAGTTAACCTAACTTGATTTATTCACTCTACATACCGGGTCAGTGTGATGATTATAATGATGACAATGAACATTTGACGGCCGAGGATTTACAGGATCAGAATCCAATTCAACAGAAATGTGATATTATAAAGGAGCCACCCAATTATTATGGCTGTTCAACAGACAAAACGTCAAAAAATGAAGAGGAACAGGGTGAAACAAGCAACTCACAGGAGAAAATTCTGCAAAAACCAGACAAGATACTTCCATGTCCTCGCTGTAATAGCATGGAAACAAAATTTTGTTATTTCAACAATTACAATGCCAGCCAGCCTAGACACTTCTGCAGGAATTGTCAGAGATATTGGACTGCTGGTGGTACTATGAGGAATGTGCCTGTAGGTGCTGGTCGTCGGAAACACAAGAACTCGGTTTTGCATTACAGTCACATATCTGTTTCTGAAGCACTATCAAATGGAAGAACAAATTTTCCAAATGAAACCCAGCAATCTTCCCTCATGCTCAATGGAACTATTCTTACATTTGATGATGACAAACCCCTATCTGAGTTAATGGTTTCAGTTTCTAATGCTGCTGATAAAACTATGCAGAATTGTTCTGGGAATGAGTTCCAGAAATATAAAGACCTTGGAATTCGAGCTGGAGATAATGGAGATGATCATTCAGATGGATCTTCGGTTACTGCTGTAAGTTCAAGGGATAGTGATAATGGGTTGCCTGAAACACTAAGGCAGAACTGCAACAGCTTTCCATCTCATTTACCTTGCTTTACTGGAGCTCCTTGGCCATATATATGGAGTTCTGTGCACTGTAGAAATGTAGTACCTCCACCTGGTTACTCTCTTCCTGGCATTCCTATGCCGTTCTTCCCTGCAACCACTTATTGGGGTTGTACAATACCAACTTCTTGGAATGTCCCTTGGATGTCCCCACCCACAGCATTCCAAAACCAAAGGCCTCCAACTTCTGGTCCTAGTTCTCCAACTTTTGGGAAACATTCAAGGGATGAGAATGTGCTGAATTTGACGGGCACTGAGGAAGAGCCACGGAAAGAGAGCAATCCTGGGAGACGCCTATGGTTTCCTAAAACATTGCGAACTGATGATCCAGGAGAAGCTGCAAAGAGTTCTATCTGGCGAACATTGGGAATAAAGCATGAGGTAGTTGATTCAGTTGGAGGAGGTCTTCTCGAACCCTTTCTGCCAAAGATTGATGAGAGGAACTGTGTTTCAGAAAACTCTACTTTATTACAAGTCAATCCAGCAGCAATGTCCAGGTCATTAAATTTCAATGAGAGCTCATAAACAGGTGTGTTGATGAACTTTGTATAAATGTTAAAAAAAGTGTTGGTGGCAAGACAGGAGTGATTCAGCTGATTATGCCATTGTCATTTCCTTAATTTTCCCCTCTTGTTTAGACCAGTTATTCACAGTGTAGTCCAGAGAAAGTCTAGATGTAGACTTAATTTTCTTTTTTTGCAAATTTTAGTAGATCAATCTAGCTGCTAGTACCCTTCTTATGTGAGTGAGGCCAGTGTTTTTGTCCGTAGATTCTTTTCCTGGGTATTAACTTTCTTAGTTGATGTGTATATTTGTACTTCCGAAAGTGAGACACATACTAGAGTAACTCTGGTAATTGCCTATGTGGTAAAATAATTTGGAGGTCAAATGAAGAGTTCCTTATTTGCCGATTTGTCTGCTTCAAGTTCTGTTATAATGCACCACCAGGAATGGAGCTTCAGTATGCATGACCTAAACTTTACTTTATTCCTATATCTATCGGCTTTTGTCTCCTCTTTTTGGGACAACTTTGATTTATTTTTTGATTTGAGTTGTGCTAATAGATGTAATTGAACTATCCCACCTAATTGTTTCTGTTCTTCCCTTCCAGAGACTAAATGGGGGCTATTGTCCAACTCCTAGTAGTTTATATGCAACCACAGATTGGAATGCATTGAAAGAGGTAAAATAATGGCCAAAATTTGAGATATTCTAGTTATTTGGTGAAGAACTAGGCAACGTTTATTTTCAGGGAATGGGGTGGGAATTGATAACATTAACGAAAGAATAAAAATACCATTGATTGAAAAGAAAAAATAAAAATAAGAGAGGGATACAAAAGAATGGAGGCTAATAGTAGAATGGAAAGCCTTAAAACCTAAAATAATACAAAGAGAATTTATATAGGCTAGACTAAACTAAATAATAAAAAGTTAATTAAGGAAAAGACTATACTAAGGCATAATAACCATATATAGGCTAGACTAAACCAAATAAGGAAAAACTAATTAAGGAAAAAAATAATAACTATTTTAACAGTGCACAACATGTATTCATTAATTATTTTTTTTAAAAAAAGTAATATTGATTAATTGATTTGAGTAAGAAATTTAAACATGTTATGTAACGTTTCAAATTTTATTGAGAAATTCAGTGCACTCGGATTCTAAAGAATTAGGTTACTTGTGCTTTTATCTTCTTTTTTTT
>JBDJHY010205140.1:0-11536 GCA_039654485.1 Withania somnifera | reverse complement strand
ACATCAAGTAAGTGGTTTGATGAGGATAACTAAGCTGACACGCCGGAGTTGGCTGCTGGCACAACAGGGTGGTGCCTATGCTTATTCTTCTAGCCTATGGCCTACTTAGCTGGCTTGTAGCTTGGTTACTTACCCTGTGCTATATTTCCCTACCCATATGTTATACGCCAACTCTTGAAGGTAATATTGATGGCGAAGGAGTATAGCCTTTGGTGTGTATTTTTTATATGCTGACTATGGAATGTAGACTGGTTGGATGGGATTATATGAGTGGTTAGATCTTAGTAGCTATCCCCTAGCCAATCTAAGTAGGCCAAGTATTCTGTTTCCTACCTGAGGTGTTACGCATGATTAGGGTGTGTGTGGATTCTTGGGTATAATAGACAAATTATATGATGATATTGTGCCCTAGCCCGGTGCAATCCTAGGAGTGAGTTGTATCGGACTGAGTTATGATAACTATGTTTTCCTTTGTATGTGTGTGTGCTTTGTCCTTAATGGGCATCCTCTGGGAAGTTATGCCATAATGGTGCGATCTAGTTGTTCGGGACCTTATTTAGGCTAGGAGAGGATGCACCTTGTACTAGGGCTTGGAAGCCATCCTATAAATTCTAGTTAGAAACCTTAGACCAGTTTAGTTTATTGATTGGTACTGTGTAGCGAGCATGCATTAAACATTTTAAAAGGTAACTTGATTTTGACAGAATAATAATTGGAAACTGATTTCTTATATATATAAATATCTTCCACGACAGTGTTCATAAGCAGCATAGATATATTTTCTCACACCACATGATCCTATTTTCTCACTACCATCATGATTTTTGGATAGTGCCTACATGGAGATAATTGGGTTTTTACTGAGGTTTGGATCTTTACCAACATTAATGTACTTGAGTTTTCACTGAGATATGTAATACGGGATGAGATCGAACTTTGGTAATTTTTCCCTGGTAACTATACCATAAATTGTCTTCATATAAGGATTTGGTACGGGAGATTAGATCTCTCTACGGACCCTATGACACTGGATGGCTTTACCTGAGATATTACTACTAGGTAGGAGTTACATCCCAAGAGAGGGGTATATTAGTAGAAGGGGTAATATACATGGAAGCTCCCGTGGGTCCTCTCCTAGCAGAGTCATGTACCAGGGAGGGTGCATATAGGATTTATTTACTTTTCAGCACCCTTTTGCATACTTCGTTCTTGGTTGTAATCCTCGGAACCTTGGGGGGGGGGGGTTCCATTGGGGTAATTATATGCTTATGTGATTGTTTTTATCTACGATTGCTTGCTACTCTTCTATGTTGTTGATTACTTTCCTTGCCTTAGTTACTATTACGTTCAATGGTTACATTCCCTGTGTTTCTCTTTCTCTATCTTAGTTTTTACTAATGTTGGTCACATTGGAGCTCTAGGTACGTGTCACGTTTGTTCATGATATGCTTGTGGTACAAGTTTGTGTTTTACCTTATTAGTGATTTTTCTTTATACTTGTTAGATGATACTACACACACTGATAGCTGACCATTCACTGCACCCACTAGCTATTACTATAGTTTCCCTTCCATTTATACATTACGTGCTAGTGCCCTATTACTTTTAGTCTCCCTTTTCCTTGCTTAGGCTTACTTTTTCCCAGTCGGCCTATGATGCTTACTGGGTACCCATTGTTTTTGGTACTCATGCTACACTTTTGTATCCTTTTCTGATGCAGGTCTTAGTACGAGTCATTAGGGTAGACGTGATCGTGCGGACTATCTTGTTGTTGTTTAGGAGATACGGTGAGCAATTGCCGTTCATTATAGCCAGTCTTCCTTCTATCGCTACAACTGTTCTACTTGGAGTCTTGAGAGATATTTTGTAGTTTTCCCCCATTGTGGGTTATACTTGTACCTTTTCTATATATATATATGCTCTACAACCATGATACCAAGTTCTGGGGTTCAGTTGTGTATTTTCATGTTGTACTTCTGTTTCTTCTTTTCATCTCCCTTCTCTATTCTTTTGTATTCTTAGCATTGCCCAACTCTACTTTCTCTTGGATAGGCTTAGGCTTGTCTAAAGGCGAAATGTAGAGATGCATCATAACTCGATTTTCGGGTCGTGACATTAAGAATGGTTTTAAAAATAAATATTTTTCTCAACTATAAGCCGAAACATATTTGAATATATAAGGATGACGAATTATAAAATCTTTAAACATGTAAAAGATAGTACTATGAGATAATTTTTTTTTACGTGCATTAAAATTATATATGGGAAAATTTGGGAATATTAAATAAAACATGTAAAGATTAAGATACAATGATGCATAATTTCATGAGTTTTAAATAGGTAAACTGTAGTATATAATGAATAATAAGTAATCATACCTGAAATAAAAACTAGTGAGTCATGTAAGTTATAAAGTACTACTAAAATAATATTACTAAACATCTTTTGGAGATCCTCTTAATGGACATAAACCATGTGACTAACTTGGAGAGAACATCTTTCCCATGTTGAGGAGGCTGCTCTATGCCTTGCCATTGGTGTAGAACCTGATACTGTGGTGGATCCACTAACTTATCCATAAGGGTTAAATAGACCTATGCTTGCATGTAGTTATAGGACATAGGTATGACTATAATATTGGTTGACGAGGGACTCATATCCACCCGGCACTCAATAATACTAAAAAAATGGATTACTATTTACTCATAGTATACAAAAATTAGTCATGATCATTGATGGCATGTACGATTCCATCAATAATCATGAAAATAATACGTGAACAAGTAAAATACTATTTTATATAAAATTCTAAAATTATACTAGTGATGCTTAAACTTTCTGAATTCTGTTATCAAATAATCATATCACGCCACATTATACAAAAATAACATGAAGTCTTTAATATCATGTGTTTACTTTAAGTACTATGATAACTGAGAAAAATTAATCAAATGATGCCTAGTATCCAATGTAATTTGAAATTCGAGTAAAATTACATGGAGGCATATTTAAACAAATTTGACATGAACCATATGCATAATTTATCATGAGGGTCTGTCTTGCAACAAAATTTAAATGATAATAAACCATAAAAAATGTATTGAAAATTTTGAAGTTTAGAAAATAATGGCGAAAGAAAACCCTAACTTAAGTCCCACATACCTATTGAAGCTAGAAAATCTTGTAATAAAACCTTGAATCTTGAGCGGGAGGTAGAACCCTCGTTCTTGACTTGAGAGAATTCTTTGGAATAACTTTCTGACACTTTGGGTGTTTAATTTAAGAATGAGAGGTTTAGTTGATAGCTAGGCTTTGAATATCACCTCAAAAGAGTGAAAATGACGGAGTTTAAGGTTTAAAAGATAGGAAGATTACCAAATCATCTTTTTATAAAATATACAAGAAATTTACTTAAAAAAGACAACACGAGTTGTTATTTGCATTATAAGGGTCATGATATAAATGTACATGTCTTAGTTATGGTTTCGGAAAGCTTAGTAGTGCTTTTACTAAAATAAAAATAACTTTTTATTATGAAATTGGTTTAATAAACTGTGTATTATTTTGCAAACTAGAGTCAAAAACCTTTGGTTTGATAGGTTATGGAATAAATAAATCCTTATATTATTGGGAATATCCTTTTATGAAGTTGACTCTTGTAAGAACTTATGTAAAAACTTAATTGGTAGAAGGACTCTCATCTCAACTATGTTTTAGGGGTTACTTACGGTCTCAATCCATATACAAAGCACTTCACATACTTAGGAACGTTCTCCAATTATTTTCTTTTTGAATCGTAGAATAGTTTGCACGATTCATGGATTACATTCGTGGATTTTAAAACAAAATGTCAACCTTATGGTATGGTTCCACAACTAGACAATATGCCTTGTGATTTGATTTACACGGGTCATACTATGACTCGTGGTACCTATATTTCTTTAGAGGTATATCTTCATTTCATTCTATAACTTGTGATTATGATTTCATGAGTTATTCTATGTTTTATGGTGCACTAGAAATTTTTGAGTTGTTTCTATGATTTGGTCTACGAGTTAACAACCATGAAACATATGTGGAACAATATAAACACATAGTTTCTCCTAGTTCATTTATGAGTTAAGTTCCGAAGTTTTTTGGGCTAAAACTTAAGGTTTCACAATATCTCTCCCTTAGGATCATTCTTTATGGAATAAAGACTAAAGATGGATTGGAAAATTGGAGCTTTTAACACGAAACTAAATTCTGAAGCTGAGTATCTATCATGTATGGAACTCATTTTAGTAAGAACTCAGTTAAATTACATAAAAGACGAACGCACATACGAAAGCACACAGAATGATCATACACATGAACTTAGGGTAGTAGAACTAGGAAGTAAGGAAAATTACTGGATTTGTCTGTTTGATTTCTTAACAAACTTGCAGGGATATAAGGAACTAATTCATACTAAGTGTTTAGAACACTACTAACAACTAGAACTGTGAAGTGTAAGACAATAGGATGAAATTTCTAATAGTCATTTAGAGAGGGAATATCTATTTCATTATGCTCTTATTATTAGAGTTCATAATAACATTCAGGGAAAAAGAATTGCATGCATGATCTAAGTGAGACATCCAAATAAAAAATTCTAAAATGGTCTGATTGTCCTAGTCTGTTGATATAGGTTCATGGAATAAGGGCAGTTTAACTTAAACATGAGGCACCCTTGGGATGAAATTATATAACATGAAATACGAGCATCTAGAGAAGAAACAAAGAATAAGACCACTATTCCTCAAGCAACATGACTGCTAATTTTCAATCTTAACAACACTTACCAAACCTTGTCCTTCTCATGATACACTACACTTTATTGGCCAAAACTTCAGGTTCTCTTAAGGGCACACTAAAGGTTGTTTTTCATGACTCAAAAATAAGGTGTGATGGAACCTATCTTCCAAGATCCGATAGGTCATCCAACTAATAATAATCAGCTAAAAAAGGAATTAAGGTATATACAATAGCTAAGATGTGGAAACTCATAAAAAATATATTTATGAAAACCCCAAACTACAGGTTGTACTGTTACAAGCCACTATAGATTTTCTTTATAAGGAAGTATAAATATCAATAAAAAGTCTTTAAAAAGTAAAGATGCTATGAAAATAAAAGATATGCGAGTAGTCTTCTGGAACTGATAAGAGATGACCATCTACCTCTAAGTACTCGAATGATCTTAGAAGGATGGGAAGTTGAGGGATAGTCGCTAAGTCCGGGCCTCAACACCTGCAAAAATTTGCAAAAAAGAAAGGAGTGAGTACAAAAAAATGGTACTCAGCAGTGTCCTCTACTGGTCTAACTATAAAGAGAAAACAAAATCCCCTGACACCCAACCGGTCCTTCAAATACTACAACTTGCAACATCTTATATACTAATACAACAACCAAGTCAAAATTTAACAATATCAATAATACACAAAAATCGTCAACTTATTTCTCACTTATTAGATATAAATACAAGGCCTCAACAATTATCAAGTGATCTCAATTTTTCATCAATTATCAATAATGTCGAGTTATCAAGAAGTCTCAATATGATCAAGTTAAAAAATGATCATGTTGTGAAAAAATAACCACAACAAAATTATTGATTGTATGAGAAAGTTACCACACTCATAAATGATAATATAAGTAGTGTGAAAAAGTTACCATACTTACAATATAATTGACCATAGTGTAAACAAGTTACCACACTTTTAAATGGCAATATCAATAGTGTGAAAAAGTTACTGTACTTAAAATCGAATAACAATAGTGTGAAAAAGTTACCACGCTTGTAATAGAAATAAAAATAGTGTGAAACCATTACCACTATTATAATAAAAACACCACTAGTGTGAATGAATTACCACACTTCAAGTAAATAAAGTCATATCAAGAAACACAAACAAGTATAATTTCACTATGATTAGATAAATTATGCTCGAAATCATCATCACAGATAACATATTAGAATCCTTTTAATCCATGAAATTCAAGCGTAATTAATATATCAATTTCATTTCTAACCCTGCAAGTGATAAATTTCAATTCGCAATCTATCAAAACCAACCTGTAATGTAAGACATTATCAAGAGTATCATTTTATCTCTATTTGACTTCAAGGGGCATTACAATGTATATATAAAGGTATCAAAAAATCATTAATATAAATGAAAAGTACATGATTAAGCACCAATTTCTACATTGAGATACCATTTTTCAATTACATAATTTAAATCAAGAAACTTAATTTCAAATTCAAGTCTATAATCAATAATTTCACCAAGAATTCACATAATCACAAACTTTCTTATTTTAAGCCCAATATGTCCAATATTAAAAACCCCAAAGTACCCATCTACCCCAAGCTACAACCAACCAACAAGAAATCATTAACACTTTATAGAAAGACCAAGTAAGACTTAACTTGCCTTACACCTTAAAGAACCAAATCACTCGGGAGCTTTTCCTTTTTGGAATGCCTTTAATCATGCACAATCTAGTTATAAAAAAAATACAACAAAAATATACACTAATCAGTACCTAAAACTCGAATAATCGAAGTTTATTAAAAAATTCACCTCGGGCCCACGAGGTCAAAACCCCAACTTAATCATAAAGAAATTTTACCAATTAATTAGAAATCTAAATCTCATGTTTGATAGAAAACCCAATCATTTCGTTATGGGGAATTAAATTTTTCATAATTGTTGAGTTCATGTATAAAACCTCCAATATTAGGTTCAAAACCTTGAAAGTTCATGTAAAAATCAAGTTAAAGTGATGGAGAATTTATAAAAATAAGTCAAAATCATACCCAATTAATAACTTTGAAATCCTTGATCAAGCTTTGCAAAATAGTGCATTTAGGTCACGTTTTACATGAGAAATAAGCAGTTGATAGTGAAAATCTTATTAAAAACTGCCCAAGAAAATTATCGCCTAACTATATTTATGGTGGAAAGGCCGCGATCACGGTTCATTATGTGAACTAGCCCATCACATTATATTTTGTGAATGTGGCTCAGGGATCACAAAAGTAGTGACTGTATTTCCCTTAGGCCGCGATCACGGGAAGGGCACCGCAATTGTGATGAACAAATATTTTACCTCTGCTTTGTGGTGGCCCTCCGTGAACTCGGAGGAGGTCATGACATCAACTAGTTGACAACAAAATAGGTAAGTATCAAAATTATATGAATCATTGGAATTCTTTTGGAATCCTGTGAAAACAAACCATATGTGTAACCATACAAGATTTTATATTTAGGACTCAACGAAATAATCAAAACACCCATACGAGGTCTTTTTGAATTGATACTTGCTAAGCTTTATTTTTTTACTAAAACGTCAAAATTACAAAAATGACCTCGAGGCTTACAAAAATAAAGAGACCTCATAATAGACCAAAAACCACCTCTCCAATCCAACAGAATCATCAAATTTTCAATCTGGGCATTCTATGCCCGATTGTTAGCCACAGTCAATCATTTCCCTCAAAACTCTACTGTATTCTATCAAAGCAGATAAAATCACAAAAAATGGGCTACAATAGGAAAAAAAAGTTCTTGTTAGAGCAAAGTAAATATTTTCGAGCTGATGGAACTACCAGGTCTTCATTTTGAGGTCCCAAACTACGAATGACTCCTAGAGTTCCATGTTTCACAAGTTAAAACTTCAAAACTCAAATTTCCTAAAATATTTATAAAAAATCATTCCATTAACAAACCAACCATATAATCAAACTTAATTTGGATTGCATCTATGGGAAGGGTAAAATAGACAAAATTCATAGAAGATGGAAAAATGACCTTGACGGTCATAAATTGTTAAAGGCCAACTCTAGTTGTATGATCTTAATTTATTCAAGCCTAACCCAGAGGACAACATACTATCCAAAAGGTAAAAGTGCTATTCTTAACCAGGGAGAACTAAAGTGTATATATACACAAATCTTTCACATTCAAAAAATGCATTTCTTCTTGCTATCTACCGTAATAAACCATATGTTCTAACCAAGGAGTCACTGATCCCCTCTAGTCCTTATCCGCGACTATATCAACAAACATATTCAAACATGCCATCAACACCTCTATAATAACATTAGGAGGGCTATTGAAGATTTAAAACATGAGGACGTAGAGAAAAGAGAATAATATGCATAACTTTGACATTTAACTAGGGCTTGAGGAATAGAGTTTAATGAATGAACTTGTCCAAGAGATCTTACCTTAGCATGTACATGATGTAACTTGATTTCACTAGGCATTAAGAACATATCATGATTTCATGGGACTGAGAATAATATGAAATATAGGTGCATATATCATTAGTTGTATAATGTACGGCTGGAATTCATAACTTCATAGATGAGATTATGGTTCTTGTGCTGAAACTATTACTTCTTATTTTAAGAACTAAACATGTAAATTAATCTTTATGAAGTGTGTATGTATTGATCATGAACATGATGCTAACACATAGTACGTAATTAGGGTTTTATAATGACTAAAATTTGAGGAATACACTAGAGTAGTAATAGATCACTATCTCATCGCAACTCTTTTCTCAAACTCATTGCTATATAATTCTTGAGACCTTGTTTAAATCTTTACTTTACCATCCTCCCTTAGATCATAGCTGACATTCTAAGTATGTGGACTTATGCTCATATTCTTTAAACTGAGCTAATCTCACTTTACTATAAATGGTTGGGGCATCAATAATCACATGGCCACTAAGCTCTCCTAAAGGACTACATCTGCAGCTACTAAAACTCTTCCTAGAACTTCTTTCTGGGATACTTATCTTAACTTTATCTAGACTCTATGGTCACTATTCTATAATCCTTACTCTTATAGTTGTACATAATCACGTCCTCTAACACTAAAAGGCCTACTATTCTCTCCCTAGTCTATTAAAATCACACCTTAAATTCATATACCCAAGCTAACCAAATACAAACTATACTAAGAGGCTTTAACATCTATTATCTATAATCTCCTCAACTCTTAAGAACACCATGTGAATATATAACCAACAATTAAAAATCTTAGCAACCCAAGAATGCTAAACTGGTCACATTTAGAATTTTTAACTTAGAACCAGGCGAAATAATGTACCAACTCATATAAACATAATGAGTATCTAACTTTGGATCTTATTTCAGCTAATTACTATTCCTACTCTAATGGTCCCTACCCTTCAAAGATTCATACCTCTAACTCTGCGGTCATTCTACTACTTATGGCTCATAACATCCAAAAGTACACACTTTTTTGGGTAACATTATACTTTCCTCTTATAGTTCTTATCTGCAATAATATTTAGACAATGATCTGAATACAAACCTTACTTTGGATCCACAACACGATTCATATAGATAAAGGCATACCCTTTCAAATCAGTAGGCCTGAATGCTCAAATGGGATTCTCTCTAAACCTTATGTAGATTTTAAGAATTTAGATAGCTCTATATATGAGTGCATTGATGGAAATACGAACCTTACTGCTTCTACCAGTTTAAAGATGACACATAGTTTGAGAAACTAGAGCAACACATGAATTTATATAAGCTTCTGAGAGGACTTCTTTTTTGTATGAACTAGAGTAGGAAAGAATGAGAAATTCTTATTAATTATGTATAATCACTCAATTGTAGGAGTAGGTACCTCACAACATTAAATAAGATCCTACTAGCACGACTTCATAGACTTTTTTAGGACACTTCAACGTTGTGCTTTAACAACAAATTTTTATACCTCGAGTCTACACCCTGTATAAAACACAGTTTTGGAGATAGAAGTGGACCCAAAATAACTCTTGTATAGGAACCAAACATAAATCCAAATCTAAAAGTTAATTTGAAAGCAGATACAAGGGATGAACTTTTGAAATATGAATAGAACATAAAAAAAAAACTCTTCATAAATAAGAACAAAGTTTGTTAAAAACAAATTTACAACTATCTAACTGATTGTTTATAACACCTCTACTAACATATTGAATGAGCTTCTGGGACAAGCCCCTAGCTAACTCTAATAATTAAAACTAAAATACTAATAAATCTATTAATTCTAAAAGAAATCCACTAGCCCTCGAAGGATGATGACTTCTCATAAACTAGTAGTATATATGAATACTAACATAATCATAAATAAGTCAAAACAACTATGTAATGTACGTTTAAAATACTATTAAACTAAAACTGCTGTATATTTGTAAGAGACTCTCTAAATATACATAAACATTTGAGCAACATGGACTCTAATGTTTGCTTACATTAAGGAGGGTCTATTCCTTGACATTAGCATAAACCTAACACTGAGGCCGATTCACTAACTACACCATAAATTCTAAATAAACCTATGATGGCATGTAACTTTGAGACACAGACATTAGCTAAGACTGGTGCATGAGGGACCCATATCCACTCGGTATTCAATACTACTCCTAAAAACTGATTACTATTTTCTCATAATATATGAAAATTTTTCATGATCATTGATGACCTGTCTGAAGCCATATATAATCATGATAACTATGCATGAACTAGTAAAATACTATTCTTATATGATTTTATGAAATTATACTAGTAATGTTTACATTTCTAAATTTTGTGATCAAAATTTCATATCATGCTACCATATACTAAACACGCATAAAGTCTGTAATATTATGTGTATTTACTTTAAATTCTATATAACTAGGAAAAAGAATGAAAATCATGCATAATATACAACATAACTAAAATCTAGTAAAATCATGGGGAAATGTATTTAAACATATTTGACATGAACCATATACATAATTTATCATGAGGAATTGGATTCCAACCAAATTGAAATGATAATATATGTTTGGGTGAAAATTCTTCATTCTTAAACTATAAAAGTTGTATTAAAAATTTTAAAGTTTTGGACATAATGAAAAATGAAACCTTTACGAAAGTCCCACATACCTATTGAATCCGAAAACCTTGGATTAAAATCTTTAAATGATGACCCTTAGGTAGAGCCCTAGTGTTTAACTTGAGAAAATTCTCTAGAAGAACTTTTGAAGCTTAATTGATGAATGTGAGGTTTAGTTGATAGTTAGGCTTTTAATATCCCCTCAAAAGATTTAAAAAATGTATTTTAGGGATTAAAATGTAGAGGAAATACCAAATAAACCTTTAAAAACATGCAATAAATTTGTTGAAAAAAGACAACACGTGTCGTGATTTGCATTCTATGGGTTGTGATTTGCTTTGATATGTCATGTTATGAACGTATGATTCATAATCTTAATCATTGTTTATGAAAACCTAACAGTTATTTACTAAAATAACCATATATTTTTACTCTGAGCTCAATTCGACGAACAGTTTATTAAGTTAGAAACTAGACTTAAAGACCATTAATTTGATAGGTTATGTTATATGCTCCTCTTAAGTTTTTTTTTAAACACATCCACTAGGCATGGTGCCTAGGTTATTTTATAAATATATAAAATAATAGCTCATGGCCTT
>JBDJHY010205130.1:0-11536 GCA_039654485.1 Withania somnifera | reverse complement strand
GTACCGTCCCGTCCCGTTCCGGTACCATTCCGGTACAATCCCTGTACATAACGGGACGGGCGTTCCATCCAGATCGCCTTGGCCCAGTATCGGTCCTTCCCGGTACGGTCCATCTCAGTCCCATCCCGATTTTTCCCACCCATAGTTCTTACATACATGATTATATTTTTTCAAAAAGTTATTAAACAGTAAATGTCAGTTTTATTTATTATAGTTTTTTTTTCAATAAAAGCAGAATGCTCAAATCACTTTTCTAAAGGTCTTTCCACTTTTAATATAGTATATATAGAAGATAGATATACTTTGCACGCGTTTCACGCGTAAATCAACAAAATTGTACATAAGAACAATATACATAGATAGATAACACAAATCATTTATCAAATTTATATATTCTGTTCTATTCTTCGGTAGTTCTTACGTACATGCCTACATTTTAAAAAAGATTATGTTCAGAATAGAAACCGGAGAACTTGTAAGATAGTAGCATAATGTAGTATACAGAAAATCACAACTTACTCGAAGTAACAGTCAAAGTCAATTGAGTTTAACTTTTTCTATAATCTGTTGGTCATTCTAGTTGATAGTCCACAGATACAGGCAGAACGGTGTGGCACAACTGCTGAATCAAGTATACCAGATACTTGTTAACTTTTTCTTTTCCGACATACATTTTGATGTTCCTCATCAGTTCCTTTTCGATCAAAACACGTGGCGACACAATTTAGTATTCAATAGTAAATATTTTTAATTGTCTAGTGAACCTAATGAGAACTGAATAAATTATGAGGAAATGGTGCATTGGATAAGTGACAGATTTGACCATACTCAACAAAAAGGAATCATTGAAATACTGAAAAAGTTCTTAGAAGAAGATAAGCAAGAGTTAATTGGACATTGTCTCTTGAATACTGGGTTGATTACTGATAAGTCTTAAAAACTTACCAAGGTGGAATATGAGAGTGCTCCGTCTAATAACAATGAATTACGATCGTAACCTGCAAAACAAAGCCCAGGGTGGTCCTCGGAGTCGTTCTCCAATGCTTAAGTTAGTAAACAAGCAATGAAAGAACTCCAAGAATATTTAGTGAGTAGTATTTAGAGCGTACATTTGCCTTTGAGCTAACTGAGATTTTATAGATGTCTCTGATGCCCCAGTAGAAGAAAAATCCTTGCCCAGAGTGATTTTCGGGATTTGATATAACTAAGTATGGTAATCCAAACATAACTCTACCTTTTATAAAATGTAGTACATACCTTGTATAATTCCTCTCCTTATTTAGGAGTCCTTTATTAAGGTAAACATTAATTACCTTGTTATGCCGTTATTTGTGTGGGCCACTGGCTATTGGGCCCATATTACTTAGGTGGGCCAATGTCTTTTTACCGCACTCCTACAATTACAGTTGATGCATCACCAATCTATGACTTTAAATGTAATTCACAGTTGTAATTATTTAAATTACAACAACAAGGATAAAGGAATCGCTTAAATTTATTAGATTTCAGCCAACACAAAAATTGAAATCCATAAATATGTATTTTACTGTGTAAAAACAGAAAATTTTATAATTCTATTTCACCAAAGAGAGATTGTTCACTTATAACAATTCTTTCTTTAGTAAACTAACTAATTATTCATTACAATTTTTAAATTATGATATAAAAAAATATTTTTTTTTTTACCATTTTAGCTAGTTTGAACAATAAACAACCAATAGTAGCGATCAACAGGAATCTGAATTGCCCCAACAGATGATTAATCAATGTCTGAGATCCAAATGCTACAAAATAAAAAACCAAAGAGTAAGTCTTTTAAATTTAATTAGAGTTCGCATATACAAAAAATGAGACAATTAAATTTCACTAACACAAAATTGAAATTTAATTAGAGTCCTACAGATTGATACATAAACGTTCATATCCTATCTTCGGGAGGCTACAGGGATCTTATATAGGGTTTATTCTTGTTGATTCTTTCATACAAGGTATTCATTGATTTCTTGGTTACTTATTTTGGTTCTACTCCTTTGCAGATGGTACGCACGCGGTTAGCACCAGGAGGTGATGATGCTCCCCTCCCCTGCAAAGAGCTCCAGATAGGGGAGGTGGGTAGAGCTAGAGCCCGACTGTAAAGTCGGGACAAATTTGAGTCGGGTTAGCCCACACCCGCGAATTCTCTTCCATCACAGATTCATCTGCCTTCGGATGAGGAAATGAGAGATATATGGCAACATCTGATGACTATGTTCGGTAGAACCACATTTGACGAGGGTCAAACTTTAGTATAGGGAGCGACATAAGGTGACCCAACTCCTCTTGTTCAGCCGACATCAACAACAACTATAGTCCCCCTCCCCTAGCCTATCCTAGAGATGCCGCTAGTTCAGCCATCGAGTCAGTCTTGGTATGCAGTTCTTGTTATGACTTTTGAGAATTGGAAGATGCACGATCATTTTATTCTTATAGGGCCTCCGAGATTTTCTGGTGACTCTAGACAGGATCCATATGATTTTACTATAGAGTGTGAGGAACGGCTATAAAATTTCGGCTTGAGAGAGAGCCATGGGGTTGATTTATTGGGTATTAGTTGGAAGGTCGTGCTATGGCCTAGTGGAGGTCATATAGAGAGAAAAGACCCTTAGGGTCTGCACCAATGACATGAGATTAGTTTGTGGAAACATTCATGGCTCAGTATGTTCACCGTAGTGTTCGTGAGGATCTCAAGGCTCAGCTTGTTAATTTGCAGCAAGTATCGATGACGATTTTTGAGTATGAGGCCTAATTCACACAGTATTTGAGGTGTGGAGCTGCTATTATGATGACAGATACTGAGAGTGTTTGCTGCTTTACAAAAGAACTGAGGCCAAAGTTGTAGGAAGCATGGAGTTATTACTAGCTCAGGTCAACCCATTTTTAGCAGTGGTGGATCACACCTATATATAGAGAGGCATCATCTCTTGGCCCAGGTGGGGGGAGGGGGTGACAAGAGACAATGCTTTTAGGGTGATTTTAGTGGGTCATATTCTTTTGGGAGATGGTATGATAGACATGAACCTCAACCACTACGAGAGCAGCATCGGTATTAAGGGAAACCTAGAAGGTTGGTTCAGGGCTTCCTACCATCAGCTAGTGGTGTTCAGAGTTTCAACCCATCAGGGGTGCATTTTTTATGTTCAGGGCCACGATGGATGGGATGGCCCAGCTAGTAGTTTTGGTCGAGGTTGGTATGACATGGTGAGATAGGTCACTATTTTAGAGAGTGCCTGTGACATCGAGTTATTCAACCAGCAGTTCAGACCGTAGAACCTCTACAGACAGCACCGCCACTGTACATGGGTGGCCAGTTAGTAATTAGAGGAGATTGTGGTGGGGGCCATAGAAATCCAGAAGGGAGTAGAGGACAAGGTCAACAAAGTGCTGAGTGTCGATAGTTCTATGAGATACCTGATAAAGCTTAAGAAGAGGCCTCCGATGTTGTAGTTACGGGTATGTTATTGGTTTGTCACCAGCCATCCTTGGTATTATTCGACCTTGGATCTACATGTTCTTATGTGTTTGCTTATTTTTCACCTTGTTTGGGGGTTCTGTGAGCCTTTACTTGTGCCCGTGAGTGTGGATACTCTCGTAAGTTGGCCCATTGTTGTGGATTGGATTCCTTGAGTTTGTATTATGACTTTAGGGGGGGGCATGGATTTGTTATCCCTTCATCATGCGAACCTGGATTTTTTTTCCATGACCGTGACCTTATTTGTGCCCGGTGTGTCTTTAATAGTATGGAAGAGCCCTATCGGCACTCTCATATGCTAGTGGTATCTAGTATGAAGGCTAGTATATTTTTAATCAGGGGATGTAATACTTATTTAACTTCTGTTCAGGATGTGAGTATTAACCCTCCTTCTCTTGACTTTGTGCCTGTTGTCAGAGATTTTCTTGATGTTTTTCATGATAAGTTGCCTAGACTCCCCCCTGAGCATATTTTTGATTTTTCTATAGAGTTTGAGCCAGGTACCAGACCTATTTCTTGCACCTTATTGCATGTCTATAGCAGAGCTCCTAGAGCTCAGTGTTCAATTACAAGACTTGGTTTCCAGAGGATATATTCTCCTTAGTGTTTCTCTATAGGGAGCTACGGTATTATTTTTGAAGAATAAAAATAGGAATATGCATTTATGTATCGATTACAGGATGTTGAACAAAGTTATTGACCAAATCCATTCACATTTTACCGACTTCCTCTTCTTGGGGTGCCAAGAGGCTTGTAAATATCTACGTTTGAGAGGTTCTTCATTTGCATAGGGTGACAGTTTCAATTTATATCAGACCAAGGTACGTAGTTTACCTCATGATTCAAGAGGACGGTGCATCACGATATGGGTACCAAGGTAGCTTTAAGCATGACTTTCCACCCATAGATAGACGGCCAACTTAAGCGGACTGTCTAGGTACTCTAGGATATACTGTGCGCTGGTATTTCGATTTTAGGGGTAGACGATATCAAAATTTGGATTTATAAGAGTTCTATTATAATAATAGCTACATTCCAGTATTCAGATGGCAACATTCAAGGCCTTGTACGGTAGATTTTACAGATCGTCGATAGGTTAGCATCGTAGCATTGAGATTCTACCTCAGACTTCTGACTTAATTTTGGATGCTACAGAGACAGTCCGAATCATTCAAGATAGAATTCGGATGACACAGAGCCATTAGAAGATTTATATAGACCGCAGACTTTGACCTCTGGAGTTCAGTTTCGGGGACATGGTATTCTAGCGGGTTTAACCTATGAAGGGTGTTATGAGATTTGGTTGGAGGGTCAATCTTAGCCCCAGGTTCATTGGGCCCTATGAGATTGTAGAACGAATCAGCAAAGTGGCCTAAAAGTTAGGCCCTGCCTTTCAAGTTAGCTGTCATTCACCCCTTAGTTCATGTGTCCATGCTTCACCGTTATATGCTAGTCCCTTATTAGGTGCTCCATTCTGAGTCAGTTCAGTTAGGAGACCATTTGGATGATGCTAGTAGCCTGAGGTTATTATTTCTAGAGATGTACGACAACTTAGGTCCAGAGATATTGCAGTAGTGAGGGTTCATTGGACTCATCGCCTAGTTGATGAGGCTACTTGGGATTCAAAAGAGGGATATGAGGGCCCAGTACCCGTACTTGTTGGATTCTTCAGGTATTTCTCCTTTTCTTTAACTTTCGTAGAAGAAAGTTCCTATAGTGTGGGATGTTGTAACGACCTTCAAAAATATTTTCACGTCTTTCTGGTATTTAAAGGGTCTTTGTAGCCATTGCATGTCAATTATAGCTTGTTGGGATTGATAGGTTGAATCCCTGACGGTTTTACAGGCTAAATTTTTTCGTAATTATGTTTTTTAGCTTACTCAGATTATATGAACTCTAATACCTTTTTTTCAATTCCGTTGCATTCGGAATACTATTTACATAAATATGGAGTGCTATAATTGGACTCCATTTCCACTCCGTGTCCATTTTTAGAATTTTACAAAATCAGTTAGAATTGGGCCGGCGGGGAAAAGTTTATCGGCCGAAAGGACCGATAAGTTGATGCTAGTTCTGATAAGTAAGCCACTTTGATCGATTTATCGATCAAAGTGGTGCTAATTGGGTATAAAAAATTTTCCATCCTTTTTTCTTCAATTTTCAGCAATACCCTCATTTTCCTCTAATTTGTTTACATATATTAAGTAACTTTAGAGAGATTTAACTAGATTCTACTTTGTAGAAACGCGTTATGATGGTTCTACAATTATTTCTACCCGGTAATCTTGGTTTCTCTATTTTACAAACTTCTGTGGCTTATATTTTTTGATTCTACCATGAAATTTAGCTCTATGTTGTACCGTACGACGTACGAGATATGCTATATGCGTGGGAATAAATATTTTCATTTCTAAGATTTTAGGGTTTACAGACCCGATTTTAGACTGGATTTTAACCCCATTATTTATATAGAAATATGGATCGTGTTTTACTTGTATTGACATGTAGGTTATATTTTTGATAACCTTGCATGATTTCGAGCTTTATATGTGATTCTAGTCATTTACGGCATGCGGTTCGAGGATATTGTTAAAATCCAGGTAGGCTGCAGTGTACTTTCTTCAAATTAGGTATTAGTATAGCATATGAATGGGAAAGTGCCATCTCGGGGCTGGGATGATCATTCGAGCCCCGATATGCTTATATATCCGGCTTGTGGCCTATTTTGTTGGCTTGTAGCCTAACTAATTATCTTGGGGACATATTGCCCTACTCGAGTGTTTCACGCTGACTCTGGACTGTAGTGTGGCTAGGGGAGCAGTAACACCTTTAATGCGTATTGTCATAGTGGACTCTGGACGCTAGTGAGGTTGGGAAAGGGATTAAACTAGTGATCAGAGCTTAGTAGCTATCCCCCGATGTAGGCTGGTGCCTAGCCAATTTAGGTACGCTGATTATTAGTGTTCTATTTGAAATATTGTGCATGTGATTGGGGAATGGGTGATGTCTAGGCTACCGTTAAAGGGGTACGACTACGTTGGATACTTCGCTGCCTTTAGCGGTGACCTCGGACTTAGCCGATCATAGTTATGTTGATAGTGACTTCCTTTAGGGATGGGGTTGTAACTTGATAAAGACAACTATGTCATATAGGTAGTATCCCGGTATGGTGATATTTCAACCGTGATTCTGTATGAGCCTAGGGGTATAGGGTGGTTGGCTGAGCTACAATATATCTGTAGTTCTTCCTTTATACGTGTGTACTTAGGCCAATGGGAATTTGTGGCACCTTTAGTAAGGTTAGCCGGGGTTTGGGATCATGGTGGGGCTAGGAGAGACTATGTTCGTTCTAGATCTTTACATCTATTGGATGATTCAGAAAAAATATTTATGGGAAATGGGTTCCATATACTTATGTTATTTGTGTCTGCGCGTATGGGCGGTATGACACTATTTTACCTACCATTTGTGATGATCCCCTTACGAGTTTCATGATCTAGGATACTACTTATGTGATGCAGTGGTAATGTTTCTATAATATGAGTTGTGTATGTACGGTGATACTTAGGTCCCATCGAGATACGATATACCGATTAAACCCTTATGTTGGAACTTTTGCCTTGATGACTATACTACTGGTAGGCTGGTTACGAGGTTTTTATGCGGGTTCAAGTCCCTCCACAGACCTTGACGATCTCAGTATTTATTCTTGGACCATAATACGTAGCCCGGGGAAGGGTTATATGAGGGAGTAGTGGTATATGGTTCAAGTCCTCCATGGGTTACTCTTGGTTCGGGATTATCCCAGATAGGGAGCATTTAAACTTTTGGTTTCAGTGTATGTGGTTTGAGTCCTCTGTGGGTCCTTCTCAATTCGAGACTACCCAATAAAGGGAGCATTTTGACATTGCCATATTAGGTATGCTTTTCATGTTCTCCACGGGGTTCCCCTCGATTTGGGATCATCCTATAGAGGGCACATTCCGTTAATTATCTATGCTTCTATAGCCCTCTTGACTAGGGACTAATCTTGATAGGGTATATGCCAATAAATATTTGTGCTTCTTTTATAACCATCTTGAATTTGGACCATCCTAGAGAGGGAACATATCAAATCTCCGTTCTTTGGTATGGTTGACCACTTACTTTATCTCCTTATTGTTATTTCAGTAGATACATTATTGACATTAGCTATACTCGATCAGGTCCTTTTTACACTGGTTATGATGGGACTACAGGTATATGTTATATGTGAGTACGAGTTGCTTATGACCCGAGTCATTGTCCGTGTGACCTACCCTATTAGTGGATCCTCTTCACCTGTTAGCCGATACTGTATACATGGATAACTCTTACCCTGTCTTTGCACTCATTAGTTGCTATTGTATTTGCCCTTTGGGTAGCCTATTTTTGCACCAATACTCTACTTTTTTGATTTATCTTTACCTTATTGATGCATAGTGATGCCCAGTTGGCTTATGATGATTACAGGATACCCGTTGTTTTGGTATTCATGCTACACTTCTATATTTATTCCTGATATAGGTGCTAGTACAAGTTATTTTGATGGACGTGATTGAGCTCCATAGTTGGTATTTTTTGGAGATTCAACGAGCAATTGGCGTCCTTGCTGGTGGGTTGTCCTTTCAGTGATGGAGCTATCCTAGTCGGTCTTAGATAGCCATTTTTGTACTTGCTCACTAAGGGTTGTATTTTTTATTCATGTATATAAATTCTCTATGATATCGCTTAAATTACATCTCCTAGAGAAGTATAAATAGTCGTTTGTCAAATATAGAACCGAACTAGGTTAGGGTCGATCCCACAGGGAATATGATATCATTTAGGCCTAGTACCAATATTTAGTCACTTAGCTATTATTTCTAAATAATATAAAAGTAAATAGGGGGATTAGTTGGTAAAAGACTGTTCTTCACAATTGAATGTATATATCAATCGATATGCATTATAAAAAAAATTCAAGTGATGAGAAAACCTAGGATTGTGTTCACCTGGATTCTAATAAAACTGTAGATTATAGACATTAATGATCTTGTGATCTTTCCCAAGTTCAGAGTTATTTATTGTAACAGTGTTATTTATCTACTTATTTTCAACCTATAATCCTAGATAAATCTATTTTGCACCTGGTTTAGGCTGTAAAAGAGTGCATTGTCTCTAGCGTAAATAATTAAGGATGATTACCCTTATTATAATAATAATCATTAAACAACGGTTAACGCTCCAAATTTCTTAGCATAATCTCATCTCCTAGTTTTAACCACAGGGCTAGTACTAGTTTAACCTAGGCACGTTCTAGTGTTCGCAACCACTAAAGAATTCTTTAAATTGTAGAAACTATGTGTACATACACTTAGTTAGATTCAAGAACCATAATAGAATAATAACCCTAGTTTAGTTTCACTCGTGGATCTCACAACTATAGAGTTGGGGTTTAGCTACTCATGATTGTTAGAACAATACAATAAGAAGAAAATGTAATTTGCTTCATACCAAAAAAGATCATCTTCAAACTGATTGCAATTAATAATCATAGATCACAAACTCTCACACCTCTGTTCTTGTGGATGAGAATAGTAAAACAATGATGGTCTCTAAAGTTACGTCAAAACAAGTTGTGAAAAGATAAACAGAATCTTCTTTTTCAAAATAAGCTAACACAACTATTATAGTATATTGGCACAAGTGTGATATCCGAAACTTGGAATTAATTTCCGCTCAAATTTGGGTGGAATATTAGGCGTGTCGTCTGGCCTCAGACGAGCCACCTGATCTCCCTTCTATCTCCTTGTTTAAATAGTTGGGTTCCATTTGGGAGAAATAAATTTTGCTGAGCCATCTGGCCTCATACGAGCGGTTCCATCTTCCGTCTATTTACTTCTCTTTAAGAAGTTCCCTTTGTCTTGGACGGAACTCACTTGGCCGAACCATCTGAGGTTAGGAGAATGGTCAATCCTTTTCCTGGTTTGCTCTTCTTAAATAGTTAACTTTCCCTTGGACAGTATAACTTAGGTTAAATGTCCAGGGTTGGATGAAATGTCCAAATTTCCTTAAAAAATCATTTTTTAATGCAATTGATCTAAAGTTTTTGACATCAACTCTACCCTACAAATACACAGAAAACATATCAAATCATACAAAGGTTACTCAAGAACATGCACATTTTCATATTTTTAAGTGCAAATGTGACGCAAAATGCTATCATATCAACACCCTCAACCTAGAACATTTGGATGTCCTCAAGCAACAACAAAACACAAAATATTGAACACTTAGAACACCCCTAGTACTAAATTCAACTAAGAACAATTAATCATTAGGCATCATATCACACTGGCTAACTATTTTTATTTATTAACTGCAACTTTTGAATGATGAATTAAGAGTCCTCATACAAGGATGCATTACTTGAAATTACTGCAGTCACATCTTTATAGTTGAGATAATTATTTACTTTTCCTCACAACAAAGAAGTCCTTCACACATAGAGGTTAATTTATTATGGGACTGGAAAAGTTTTCACTCAAACTCAGAAAGAAATCTAATTATGCATACAATAGCCATAGGCTTGCCCTTATTAACTCAAACTTAACTTTCAGAAGGTTAACATCACATCAGGACTTTGTTTGGCTTATAATGAAGGTTTGAGTGGTGGTAGTGCATCACTTGTGTACTTAGTGACTGACACATCTTATTTTGTTACCCCTTCTGACATAGCCACCCTCAAGCTAGGTTACAATGCCTTGATTGAAGTATACAATGTCCAACAAGAACCAAGGCCAGAACAACTACTCATTTTTCGAGGATCAATCTATGATTGTTTTCTCAAAGATATTTATAGGATCAACTTTGAAACTCAACATTATTTAAAGACTATTTTAAGGCTTAGTGACTTGTCAATGAAGTCCTAGGATCATTTTAAAATCAACCTAATTTTACTTAGCTCAAAATTGAACCCGACAAGTTCGAGATATCTCATTCACAAAATGATTAGACTAATTTTACTCACCCACACTTTGCAAGTAGACAACTCATATAAAATTAAACTGTTATGCAAATAATTTAAGATCTACAGTTGCCATCATCATCACTCATCTTTTATAGCTCATAATATAATACAACTAACACTTAACATAAGCCAATGAACTATTGATATTGAATTTCTTTTATACAGGGGTATCAATGTTTAATACAATACATCAAAACATAAAACTACATCCTAAACATGCTAACTTTACTGGATAACATATCCAAGGGAAAAGAACATGGCGACAAAAACCCTCAGATGGTAAACAAAACAGAAATAAAACAAAAGAGGTACAAATAAATATGTATGCCCTCCCCAACATTGCATTGTCCCCAATGCATATACCAATAAAATGTTAATGGACAAAGGGTGTGTACCTCAATAAAAACTAGATGGATGCTCCTTAGCACTTACACAAATTTAGGTTGCCTCCCAATAATGCCTCGCAACATGACAGAATCACCTTGATTTCTCATACTTTATCAAGTAAAATCCTCTCCAAATCTCAAACCTCATCCATAGATCTATAAACTTCTTTATGCACTGCCCATTTACTTTAAATATGACTTTCTTTTCATTCTCCAGCTCGACTGCTCTAATTGAAAAAATTGTTGTGACAACAAATGAGCTAGACCACTGTGATATTAACTTGCCTAGGAACAATCTTAATCTTGAATTAAACAAAAATACCAAGTATCCCGGACTGAAGTCTCTATGCTTAATTCGTTCTTCGTCGTTCTTCTTCATCCTCTCTTTGTATATAAAGGCTTTTTCATATGCATTGGTTTGAAACTTATCCTTCTCATTAATTTGATCCTGATGCAAATTGATAGTCATATTCTAATTTAAGATGACTCTTTTTAAATCCCATATTGCCTTGTGCTCCAGTTCGACCAGTATATGGAAAGATTTTCCATATACCAACTGAAAAAAGGGGCATACATTTGGCATTTTAAATGCAGTTCTATATGCCACAAAGC
>JBDJHY010205109.1:0-21114 GCA_039654485.1 Withania somnifera | reverse complement strand
GAGGGTGGCTACCATGAAGTTGTCTCTTACAAAAGAAAAGAAATAAACAAAAATAAAAATGCATATACATTATTATGCATAACACTATGTGTACAGAGTATACAAAAATAAGAAAAAGGGAAGGAGTTCAAGATGTGTAATAAAAGGGCTTAAGGACAAGTATTAAGAAAAGAAGATTGTAAAAGTAAAATGACGGAAGAGAAAAAATAGGGTAACAGACCAAACTGAGTTAGTCACTAAGTTCAAAAATCATGCCCTACCAGCACTCAAACCGACATTATAAGCCAAGCAAAGTCCTGACGTGATTTAGGTCAACCTATTGAAAACTAAGTTGTAATTAATTAGGGCAAGTCTATGGCTATTGTGTATATAATTAGATTTCCTGCTGAGTGTGAGATGATACTTTCCCTATCCCAATGTGAATAAATTTTAGTGTGTATGGGACTTCTTTGTTGTGAGAGAAAGTTGATACTTTGATCAATTATGAATAAGTTAATGTTGTAGCTCTAGGGGACACAAGCCTTGTGAAGGTCTTCCAATGTTTCACTCGAAAAAGTTGTAGTGTATGAATAGATACAGTTAGACAATGCGTCATGATGCCAAATGATTCATTGTACTAAGATGAGTTATGTACTAGGGGAGTTTGTAAGTGTTTAATGTGTATAGGTGTTGTTATTGCTCGAGGACAAGGAATTACTTTAGGTTGAGGGTGTTGATGTGATTGTATTTTACATCACATATTACACTTAAAACCTGGGAAATAAAGCATGTTCTTGAGTAACAACAGTATGTTTTAATACATTTTCTGAGTATTTGTAGGGTTAAGTCAATATGAGGAAGTTTGGAGAAATTGTATAGAAAAAGGGCAAGTTTTACAAGATATTTAGACATTTCTCTTGTCACTAGAAGACTTATCCAAACCTATCGTCCAAAAGTAATGGTACTGGATATGAAGGCCAAGTTAGATGGTGGATTAGGCGATTATCCCACTAACAAACGGTTCGTCTATATCATCCCTAATAGACATAATGCTGGATAGGACCAAAATACCATACAGCTTAAAGAGATAATTTGTCTAGCCCAGCAGAGCCTTCCATAATTGACTGACCAGTGAAAGGATAGCTGGACCGGTGAAAAGGGGAAATTTATTGATGGCTAAGAAAGAAAGAGGAAGAAAGAAAAAAACTTTTCACAGCCGAGGTCAGAGCTTCAAGTTAGTAATGTCTCTTTTGCACCCCATACCTTACTATAATTCTTATTTAATATAATAATATTGCTACGATGTCGTGTCGATGGGAAGATGGTTAGCCCAAGACCACTCGCCTGACTAGAATTCCACTGCACAGTGGAGGTGACATGGAAGGATAGATAGTTTGTCTGTCACTAGACAGTTCATCCATTATTTTGTCCAAGGCTGATCGATGACCTAGTCTAAGTTTCTAATATTGCACTTACACCCATACTCTTTAAATACCGGAATTAGGGTAGTTTGAAGAGTTTTTTTGACTAGAGACTTACGAATTTTGAATTTAGGGTTTTGATACATATACTCCCTCAAGAACACAGGTGTGGAGTTCATTGATCATTATTTTACAATCAATTTGAAGCTTATTTCTGTGGTATGATATTCACTTATTTATTATTTCATTATTGTATGTTAGTATTGATGAGTGGATAAACCCCCAACTCTAGGGTTTTGGGATCCTTGGGTGAAAATTCATTAGCATTATAATTTACATATGGTTGTTTCACTTATTCTAGCGTATAAACATAATCTCTATGTAATAAATGAATTTTAGTTTTTGCAAAAACTAGAATACACCTAGGTTTAACTAGCACTAACCCTATGGTTAAAACTGGTAGTTGAGATTATGCTAAGAAATTCAGGGTATTAACCCTATCTTATGATTTCTATTGTAACAAGAGTTATCATCTTGAGTTACCACGATAAGAACAACACACTCCTTCATAGCCCTAACCTAATGTAAAACAGATTTATCTAGAATTAAGGTTGAAAAACACTTAGATAAATAGAATTGAATTTATAAGTAACTCTACATTTAGGAAAGATTTCACAATCATACAAGATCACAATCCAAAGGTTTGTTGAACCCTGGTGAACATAAACCAAAACTAACAAAACACTTGAATTATCCCATAATCACAAGCAATAGAAATGAATACTTTTATATACAAAACCCTTTTTTTGACTTTATGTTTATTTCTAGAAAGAAAAACTAACTATTAGCTACTGCTACTTGGCATACATTCGATACCATATTCTTTGTGGAATCGACCCCAACCTAGTTGGGTTCTGTATTGACCAATGATCTGTTATATTTTAGTGGGAGGTGTTATTTGAGCGTTATCAAATTTTGGCACCATTGCAGGGAAATAAAGCTATTGGTTAAGTCAAGTATGGTACCGTTATTTAGGTTTATTTCTAGTTTTCATATTTTTGTGTTGTTTTGTCTTTTACATAGAGCAGATGGCGTATGAAAAGCACTCGGAGTTTGGGAATACCTCTATTTCCATTCAATCCAGGAATATCAAGAATATTTTAAACAATGAATAGGCCAGAGAATGCAGCTCTACTTGACCCTAAACACTACCCTGTTGAGGCACAACGAGGAGGAAATCATCCAGATACACCCCGCAGGCCTCAACCTGTGAGCATAACGAGGTGTATATCGACAAAGATGAGGCAAGCCTTGACGGGGCTGGTGCTATAGGGGAAACCATTCTACCACCGATATCTCCAGGCAGCAAATTCGACATCACTAGCACAACGATACAATTCTTGACTTTGAAGAGTATGTTCGGAGGAGTTTCTATTGAGGACCTAAATCTACACTTGAAGAATTTTACAGCCATCTGCAAGTCTTATAACTTGCCCGGAGTGAGCCAGATTGCTATCCGGTTGAGGATTTTCCCGCTATCACTAAGTGGAGAAGTTATGATGTGGCTCGATGATCTACGTCCAAACTCTAAATAAAATTGGGAGGCAGATAAAAGAGGCTTTCCTAGAAAGGTTCTTTCCTTCTTTGAATATGGCGGTTTTAAAAGGATGAGATAACTGACTTTAGACAGAGGCCTAACAAAGATGTACACGAAGTTTGGCTACATTATAAAAAAAGGAATAAGAACTGTCCTACACATTGACTGGGAGAAAACTATTTGAAGAAGACGTTTTATCTTGCTCTAAATGCTTCTTCAAAGTTGGTTGTGGACAGAATTAATTGATGTTCCTACATGTCATGCACGTATGCTTAGGTGTCCCAACAGTTGGAGACGGTTATGAGAAATACTAGAGGATAGCATAACAGAGAGTTTGAAATATTTAGGGTGTCAAGAATGATAGTATGGCAGTGGAGCAACGCCAAAGAGAGGAAGAAAGAGACCAGGATATGGCCCACTTGAGGACGCAAATTAATTTGATGTACAAACAATTGTTAGGTGGTAGCTATGGGGAAGCAAAGGTGGTTGCATCTTGTAAATAAGGTAAGTATGACAGCATCGAGTCAGACTCTGAAGAAGAGGCTAGAAACCAACAAAATCGAGGGAGGGGGTCCATTAATAAACCTACAGTCGAATCCCAATCAAAAAATAATTTTATGTGCACGATAATTATCATGATAGGGCGTATAGTAATAGGAGAAATAAATACACCTATGATCAGAAGAAGAGTGGAGGTTACTAGCAGCCAGGGCTCTTTCCTCTTTTTTTTAGGTGGCCAAGCTATGAAAATAACCCTAGAGATATTTTTATGATGAAACCCTTCTTCTTAGAATAAAACCAGAACAAAGTAGGATTAAATGCAAAACTAATTTATCATGGCTACTTTAGAACCCCCTTGTCCACTATAGTGATTCCTCTATAGTGATCAGGATACCACTACGGTGGCATCTGATGAAATTTTTTGAGAAGATTTTATATAATATTTTCACTACCCAAATTTGTGCTACCTTTGATGATTTGAGCACGGATTAGAAATACGATGGTACTATTATCTTTGGAATACTAAGTTTGGGTAAGGTAGGCTAGTGGTTTGGTTCCCAATTCAGTTGATCTTATTTTGAGTGCTCGATAGGAATTATTAAATTTTAGGCCTAGTGTTGACTTTGGTCAATATTTTAGCTAAAAAATATTATTTTGGAATTTTATCGATACTGTTGAGTCCAAAATATTATTTTCATACTTGTAGCATATATGGTTTATGTTCATAAGGATGAGGTCTAATCGCTCCACGTAGTTCCAATAATGGTGGGTTCCATGTAGCACAGTTACCAAGATCGTACTCCCTAGCACCTACAGTGTTTCTCTATGCCCAGTAGTATGTATTTTCAAATCGCATTATTTCTGATCAGTTTTATGTATTTTATTCACTTCTCTTGTGTTTAAATACATATTTCTTATTGGGATTTAGTTTTTGGATCTAGGAAAAACACTTTTAGGTGTGAATCACTCTTTACCCATTAATTCTTGGTAGGTTTCCTTCTCCATAACCTTAGTCTCTCATGGTGAATTTTTCATTCTCATTCTTTGTTAATTTTAAGGTTAATTCTTGGTTCTTAGCTGTTGTTAGTGTTGGTTGTGACCTTATTCATCTGAGTATTCTTTGGTGATCACCTTCTCTTTCATTATATGGTGAGTTTTATTTATTTTAACCTTTGAATTATGTAAACTTTTTCACCTCATCTCTTTTCTTTTGTAAGCTTCTTAGGGTCCCGTTTCTTAATAAATTATGCTCATCTTTTGAGTATATACTCCTAGAAACACTTAGGACTCTACAATAACTTTTATTTTTAATTCCAATTAGCGGGCCCTGTAGGGTTTTTTTGGACCCAAATTTTGGCTTAGTTCAATCTTTTTGCATAATTAGTGTTTTTTTCTCGTTCTAATGTATAGATTAATATTTTCCTAGTTTTACCATAGTTTGAAGATTTTTTAGGATGCATTTGTGTTGTCTGGCAAAAGAGCTCCAAATACTCTCAGTAACTACCACATCATAGCTGAACATCCGGAGTGGATAATGGAACTAGTGTTGGTGCCGAGGAAATGAGAAGAGGCAGAGGTAGTTAGGTAGTTATAGTGGTTGCATTCTAGGGGCCATTGTCAGTAGCAATTCTCTCAAAGCCAGTCTAGTAGGCCGATTTAGGCATCTCTCCAGGTGTTGGAGCTAGTTCCTTCAAGTTTCAAAACGCCACCTTCAGGAAAACCTTTACGTTGGGTCTTCAGGGCATGGTAGTCAGTTAGGTTTTAGTCATGGTTCTCGCTAGAGTGGGCCATCAGGATCATGTATTAAGTGTGGGGTCATCATACATTATGCCATAGAGTGTCCCCAAAGGGGTGTACTTTAGACCGTTCCTCAACCTACACAACCTTTGAGAAAGTGCTGCCATCGGATAAAGGTAGGAAACAGGGTGGTGGTTCCCATGGTTGAGGCAAAAGAGGTAGGGAAGGAGGTTGCAGTAGTGGTCGTGTTGGTAGAGGTTGCCAGTTATACATTGTAACTGGTAGAACAGATGTGTAGGCCTCGGATTTTGTGATTATAGGTACAGATTTTGGTTTGTTCTAGATCACCTTTAATTTTTTTATCCCGATTCCACCTGCTCATACATTTCGTCCTACTTTGCACCTTGCCTGGGTTTAGCTAGTAAGTTATCGCATGTTCCTGTATCTTTTGCTACCTTTGTAGGAGAATATTTAATAGTAGGTCAGGTATTTAGGTCCTTTTTTATTTCTATGGGTTGAGATACCTTTATTGATCTATTATTATTAGACATGGTAGATTTTGACATTACACTGGTATGGACTATTTATCCCCTTACCATGTAGTTTTGGATTGCTAATCTAGACTTTTACCTTAGCAATGCCTGGTGTATCCCTAGTTATGTGGAAGGGTTCTATCAGTCGCGCACTAATAGGGATCATCTTGAGCCTTCAGGCTTAGATATTAGTGGCGAGAGGATGTGTGGCTTATTTAGCCTATGTTCATGATATTTGATGTGACGCCCCTACTCCCGAGTCTATTTTTATAGTATTTGAGTTCTTGGATGTGTTTCCGACTGACCTGTCTGGCCTTCTACCAAAGAGGGATATTGATTTCTCCATTGAGTTAGAGCTGGGAACCAAGTCCATTTTTATTACCCTTTTCCATATGGATCCTACAGAGTTGAAGAAGGTTCAAGTCCAAATCTGCTAGATAAGGGGTCTATTCATTTGAATATTTCTCTATGAGGTGCGTCGATTTTGTTTGTTAAGAATAAAAAGGTATGATGCACATGTGTATAGTCAATCGGTAGCTTCATAAGGTAATGGTTAATAACAGGTATCCAATGATATGAATCGATGATTTTTTTTTACCAAATTCAAGGTGTTGCAGTATTCTTTGATATAGACTTAAGGTCAGGATACCTGGATACCACCAGTTGAGGATTTAGGCAGACAACATCCCAAAGAAAGTGTTCATGACCTGCTATGAACATTATGAGTTTCTGATCATGTCTTTCAGGAAGCTTTCATGGACTTGATGCATAGTGTGTTCAATCCTTATTTAGATTCGCTTGTGTTTATATTCATCGATGACATCTCGTTATATGATGTGACAGTATTTTACATCATATATTACACTTAAAACCCGGTAAATAAAGCATGTTCTTAAGTAAAAACAATGTTTTTAATGTGTTTTTTGAGTATTTACATATTTAGGTTAATATGAGGAAGTTTGGAGAAATTGTACAAAAAAGGGCAAGTTTTGCAAGATACTTAGAGTTTTTTCTTGTCACCAGATAGTTCGTCCAAACCCATCGCCCAAAAGGAATGGTATTGGATAAGAATTCCAAGTTAGATGGTGGATTAGGCTGGTTCTCCCACTAATAGAAGGTTTGACTATATCCATCGCGCAATAGATATAACATTGGATAGGACCAAAAGACCAAACGGATCAAAGAGACAGTTCTTCTGATGGAAGACGATTCGCCCAAGACCTCTTGCCTGAATAGAAGTCCATTATGTAATGGAGGTGACATACTTAAGAACAGATGGTTCATTCATTATTTCTTCCAAGGCTGAGCAACAACCTAATCCAAATTTTTTATATTGTACTTACAACCATACTCTATAATTACTAAATTAGGGTAATTTGAAGAGTGTTTTTTTTTTTTTGGAGACTTAATACTTTTGAATTGAGGGTTTTGATACATATATTCCCTCAAGAACACAAGTGTGGATTTAATTAATCATTATTCTGCAATCAATTAGAAGCTTATTTCTATTGTATGATATTCACTGATTTATCGTTTCATTGTTGTATGTTCATGTCGATGAGTGGATAAACCCCCAACTATAGGGTTGTGGGATCCATGGGTGAAACTTCATTAGAGTTGTGTTTTATATCTGGTTGTTGCACCTATTCTAGCATATGAACATAATATCTATGTAATAAATGAATTTTAGTTGTTACAAACACTAGACATGCCTAGGTTTAACTAGCAGCAACCCTTTGGTTAAACTGGTAGTTTAGATTATTCTATGAAATTCGGGGCAGTAACCCTTATCTAACGGTTGTTGCTGTAACAAGAGTAATTATCTTGAGTTACCACAAAAAGGACAATGCACTCCTTCACAACCCTATCTTAGTGTAAAAGATATTTATCTAAGATTAAAGATTGAAAAATACTTAGATAAATATCGTTGGCTTTATACGTAACTCTACGTTTAGGAAAGATTACACAACCGTAAAAGAATCAATCCAAAGGTTTGTTGAACCCTGTTGAACATAAACCTAGACTAATAAAACACTTGAATTATTCCATAATTACAAGAAATAGCAACGAATACTTTCATATACATAACCCCTATTTTACTTTATGTTTATTGCTAGAAATAAACACTAACTATTAGCTACTACTATTGGGCATACATCTGATACCATATTTTCTGTGGGATTGACCGCAACCTATTTGGGTTCTATATTTGACCAATAATTGCTTATACTTCAGTGGGAGGTGTAATTTGAGCGTTATCAATTAACTAGCATGAGCAGAAGGCGAGACTTATACTCAAGACACTGATAGAGCATCGACTATATGCCAAGTTCTCAAAGTGCAAGTTTTGGTTAGACTTAGTAGCATTCCTAGTACATGTGGTGTCTAAGGATTGGATTATGTTGACCCAAAAAAGATCCAAGCAATTCATGATCGGCTGAGGCCGACTTTTCCTTATGCATTTTAGATCTTTGTTGGGTTAGAGAGTTACTACAGATGGTTTGTTGAGGGTTTTTCTTCTATCTCTGTATCATTAGGACTAGACTGATTGGGAGGGACATTCCTTTTTAATGGTTTGAGGATTATGAGTCGAGATTTTTAAGGCTCAAGGAGTTTTTACTTTAATAACATATACTTATACTGCACTTGTGTTCCCCTTTTGCATTTTTGAGTACTAGCACTTGAAGTTTATTTGTGTTTCATGCCTTCTTGCTACTACTTTTGGAGATTCAAGGTGGGCTTCGGACATCCATCTTGGTCCTACATATCATCAGCTTTGTATTTTGTCTCTTTTGTTCTTTTAGAGATAGATCTTGTACTTATTGACTTGCACTTGTACTCTATACTTTTGTGGCTCTGTATATACACTGATATCAAGTCTTGGGGAGATTTTTCGACTCATTTATGTAATTTAGCATTTTATCATCTCATATGCTTTTTATTATATCATTTATGGCACTTGTGCATATCGTTTTTGACATAGTATCCCTCCTCTTTGGCTCTAGGATACAGAGTTGGTTCTCCTACTGGTGGTTAGTATGTGGCATTATGATCTAAGAAATTAGGTCGTGATAGCTTATTTGTGAGCAGTGATGCGGTAATTTTAGAGGCTTTCTTTGTACAATAGGTAGACATGGCTTACTAATCATTGACTAGGTATAGATTAGATGTAATTATGATACTTTCTTCCCTTGGATTGAGTTTTCTAGGTCATTACCCTTTTACCCTATCCGCACTCTTTCTTTCTACTTTTTCTCCTTGTTGTATTTATTGATATGAATATTGGTATTGCCCTATTTTTGAGCTTGTATTGGCCATGGATTGAGATCTTGGCCTTAACCTTGCCCTTAGGTTAGACTAGTTTAGAGTCTTTTCCTTACAATACTTAGATTAGAAGGTAAATATAGCCTATCTCAAATATTTACTAAGACTATACAGGGCTATCTGGATTAATTGTTGACCTACTGGTTGATCATCATCTGGAACAAGCATAAAAATAGTACTATTACATTATTCTAAGATATCTTAGGGTTGAGGGCCCGTTGTCACTGATATTTAGACTTATCATGGCTCGTGAGACCATTTTTGGATAAAATGGGTTATTAGATGGTTCATCAAAAATTAATACTAATAATGGAATTTCCTGAACTTATTTTAAATATAATTTGTAATAGAGAACCCGATACTTATATTTGATTTCCTATTTTAGTCTCAACCTTGAGGTTGCACTAGGTACTATTACCTAGTTAGAGTTTTAGCCTGGTGGTGGGAATTGGATATTAGTATAGCACCTGATTTATCCCATAAAGAGTTTGGAGAACTAATAATTTGATCATTTAAGAGTAATCAGAGACTTGGTATGCAGTCGAGGGCTTTCATGATACTTTCCCATCTAAGCTGTGAGCATCAGAGAAAAGATATATGGTGGATGAGAGGTAAATGGACGCAAATTCCCATGGTCTTTCCTCTAAAACCTATCATTGGAGGAGGAGTTTATAGTACCACCTAGAATTATTCGTAATATCATTCATAATTCTACCCTTCTTTTCCTGGTTATACTCTCCGGT
The DNA here is from genome assembly GCA_039654485.1 of Withania somnifera. Classification (NCBI taxonomy): domain Eukaryota; kingdom Viridiplantae; phylum Streptophyta; class Magnoliopsida; order Solanales; family Solanaceae; genus Withania; species Withania somnifera. Next base: position 11,279 of record JBDJHY010205109.1, on the reverse strand, counting down.
CTTATGGGGGACGGTAGGGTTTATTTTCACTTGGTTGTACCTTCCATGATTATAGAGTCTTGGTATGGTTTTAGGTAGACTTATGTTTACTATTTTTTTGTTTATCAGTTTATCTATACACTTTGTAGGAATCTGGTAATTTTATTATCATCCTTATCTTGCGGGGTCTTTTAGTGAGTAGTTTATGTTTAGATTACCTCCTTCCTTTCCTGTTATTATATTTATAGATAAACTGCCTTTTTCCCTTATTTTCTGTTTATGGCAAGGACTCATATATTTTTTTGTATCTTTGTCTAAGCTCATTTATATTGCTTGTAGCTAGCATTATCTTTTTGTACTCTTCCTTCTTCTAATCTTATTTGTAGATAACTTCCCTTATTACTGTTATTTATAGCTTATGTGACCTACTTCCTTCTTTATCTTCCATTTATAACTTTTATATGTTATATGTTATGTATTATATGCACCTAATCGACCTATATGCTTACTAGTTATTCATTGCTTGCTACTCAAATTATACTTCTGTATCTTCCTAGTGTATATCCTAGTATGAGTCATCTCCACTGGCACTGTTGATCATGCTTAGATATTGGATATCTTAGAGATTTAGGGTCAACTCTTAGCCACCAGAGTTAGTCGATTCTCTTTACTTTGGATATTTTATCACTTTTGCATTTTAGATACAGTTGTATGTATATTACTTTCAGCACTCTTGTACTTTCTTCTATAGTAATTCCTATATTATGATACCATGTCAAGAGATTTAGGATCATTGACTATATTTATATTCTTTTATATTATCTTTTCCTCTTCTGCTTGCTTTCTCTTATTTACTTTACTAGTGCTTCTCGTACTTGTGGTTATGGACTATTTACTTGCCGTTTTGGGATATGGGTTGGTTTTTCTACAAGTGGATTTAATTTATGACATCATAAACTTATATATTGGGTTGTGAAAACTTTGTATAAGAGCCTAGGTTAACTAATATTATTGGTGCATAAGCAAGTGTCTGGTTGAGTCCTGGGATCAACACAGATATTTCCATATAATATCATTGTGTAATGACCTTCACGGTCATTTATGATAAACATACTATATTTTGCATTCTAGAGCATTACATTAGATGCCCCAAGTCATCTCTAACTTCCTGGGACTGGCAGTTCAGATCCTTGGAGGCTCAGTTGACAAATATCTCAAATTACCTGTATTAGAGCCTAAAACTAAGTGATTGTTGACCAAAGTCTACTTTACTTTAAGGAAATCTCGAAATTAAATTTTGATAGTTCCATTAGCTTTGAAATGCCAAACAAAGTCAAGTTTGACCTTAACTTTCTATTTCAGAGTTTTCATTTGCAATTTATGCTTATTTTTGGATTTTAGTTATGTTTAAGGCCTAGTTTGGAGCGAGGGTGATATTTTGGTGTTCGGAGTGTTGAATAGGAATTCTGACACTTCCATCAGCTCCGTAATGGTGATTTTAGGCTAGTGGAGGTACTGGTTCATTTTTTGGACTTGTTGTATTTTCGAGGTGTTAGTGGGAATTTTATAATTTTTAAGCCTAAGGGTTGACTTAGTCGACATTTTTTCTAAATAACCTCGTATTCCAATTTTGAATGCTACATTAAGTCCAAAATATTGTTTTGAGTGTGCGTGCATAGTTTGTTTACATAATATGGACTCTGAATGCATTTCGATTGGTGATTCAGAGTGTTTCCTTCCTTCAATTTCTGTTGTCAAAAACCCTGTAAATGGCACATGTGGATCCTTCTTTGCGATCATGACTCCAAGACACCCAATGTGATTCATCCTCCAATTACACTTCGCAATCGTGATAAACTTTCACACAATTACGATTTAGTTATCCAGTACACTTTGCGATCGCAAAGTATATTCAAGCGATCACGATGAAGTCTTTTTGAGTTGGTCTACGTGATCATGTAGCATATTCACGTGATCATGATTCCCATTAACAGTACCTTATGCGATCGCAACCCTTGATGATGCAATCGCGATGCATTAATTACCTGGAAGTTTTATAAATCCCTTCCCGAACCTCAAATATTTTATTTAGTAAAACCTTTACATTTTACCCCATTCCTATGCGAAAGACTCATTCTAAACCTCAATCCAAGGCTGAGAAAAATCCCTAAGTGTTAGCCTTCGATGTCAATGCAATTTAGTTAAGTTTCTTCTTTGTTTTGATCCTTAAATTTCTTAGTTTCCTCCATTAATGGCCCAAGTGGTGAAGTTGATGAACTCATGCCATAATTTACATATTAGGCATAATTTTTTGTTTCCTAAGTATATTTTGTTGTCTGGTATGTATTGAATCCCTTACCACATTCGAATTGTGCTTAGTTTAGAGCACGGGTTCTAAGTAACATTCGGAACCCCATGGTTTTATTTTTAATTCCGACAAAAGGGCCTCGCAGGCCCAATTTAGGCCCAGTCTAGAACTTATCATGATTTATACCTTTGACTCGTATTGTTATGTGGAATATTATTTAGCAAGTTTCAGACCAATTGAAGATCATTTGATATCAGTCGGACTAATATCCATGAGCTTGTTGCACTTTATTGTCGGCCGACAGGTAGGCTCCGTGGGGCTATCTCTTGGTCTATAATTCTAATAATTGTATTAAGTGGCATCCATGGGTTGGGTATCTAGGTGGTTATAGTGATCCTGTACCATTCTTTTGTCAGTTTCCTTGTTTGATACATGTTTAGGCATTTGGAATTATATGGTGCCTGTGAATTAGGATTTACCCATTGATACTTGTTCGGGCATAGATGATTGTTATTTAATCTATAATTACTTTCTGATATGTTGTGTATGCATTACACGAGAAGTTCGGCCTTTGGCTCCGATGAGAGTGCATTGGGGCTTGGCCAGTATCACACACGATTATCGAGTTGAGGAGGCTAGAGACTGATGTTAGTGATAATGGAAGACAATGATATAAATTAATAAATTGGAATATCCTAATAATAATATAAGTAATAACCTTTTAACTATTTTAGACTCGGCATTGTATCGATCACCCGATAATACTATTTTTACTTATTTTATCCCAGGTTTTACATCCTGGCATCGGGAATTATCATTTGACTAATTAATGCTGGGAATTGAGACCGACCCTGTTTGACAGTAAGTACAACCGCTGGCACTTGAGTTGATCATCGTACGACAGTGAGTACAACTTTTTACACTTATCACACTTACTGTTGTGGGACTTGATGATACCTGATCTATTAAGGATAACGGTGATACCATTATTTGAGGCATTGTACACCATGACTTTCTGAGTATGACTTGATAATATTATTGATATGAGGCATAGGATGCTAGACTATGAGACCCTTGAGTCTATGTGATTTGGGATGTGAGGACGTTAGAGATTGTAGGTGGTGAGCATACCTCCATGGACCCTTCCTCAAGGCTACGGTGACACAGAGGGGGGGTATAGGATGGAGGAGAGATATACCAGGAATATTTAAGGTAGCCTTCCATGGATTCTTCTTGCTGGACTTATGGGTACCAGAGGAGAAACATACATAGGACTTGTTACTTCATGTGATTGTATTTACTTTTCTCCACTTGTCTTCTATGTAAGGCCTACGGTGAGCATGAATTCTATGTTTAATTTATCTATTATATTATTTCTTTACCACTTCATTACTATAGTGTTACTGTCGAGACTTACTGCTTATACGGATTATTGTGTGTTGTATCATCTTATCAGTCTTTCCTATTTTACTTAAGGTTACCGGTGTACCGTTTATGTTCTCCTCTTATCTTCTTTTGACTCTTGATTATTGTTGTTATTGTTCACAGATACTATTGTGTGGATTTCAGGTACGTTTTCCTTCATTGCCTGAAATACTGTTATGTGATTAGCTAGCGATACATGTTATACTTGTTGCTTGATCCCTATTGGAGTAGCTAGCTCCCTTGATGTACTATTTTCTTATGTGAACATATTTATCTCTTTTCTTTATTTACTGCTTTTTTATTATTATTATTATATGCCTAGTGGGCCCTCGAAGCCTGCTGGGTATGGGTTTCTTTGGTAGCTTGTACTCATATTACACTTTCCCATGTGCAGATCCGAGTACAGGTGCCCGTTCTAGATTTACAAATCATTGTTCATACAAATTCTACTGATCCTCAGAGACTCAGGGTGATCTTAGCATCCATCTTTTCCTACTTCTCTTCAGCATTAATTTTGATCTCCATGTATTTTTGAAGATACAGTTATAGTAGAAATTTCATTCCTTGTTTTGTACATAGTGGTTTTGTATTACACTGATACCGAGTTTAGGGGCATTTTTTATTATTTATATTTCCACTTTTATTCATATACTATTTATTAAAATTGTGCTTTCCACATTCGATGTAGTATTCCTCTTCTTCGGCTTCAGATTATAGGGTTGGTTCTCCTATTGGTGGTATAGTAGGTGCCATCATGATCTAAGAAATCGGGTCATGACACTTTGGGAGGCTACAGTGGAATTTTTAGGAAGATAACCCTTTTTTTATTCTATGACATATATGTATCCTATATGGTTTTGTATAAATCCTATTTGTTTATCTTCATTTTATTATAGATGGGATGCATAAGGTTTTCACAGTAGATAAGAGAGCCTTTCAGGACAATATCTAGGGCCCTAGATAGGGAATATGTTAGAGGTCAACTCGAGGTCTAGGACATGCTAAATGTACTGCACCAGCTAGAGTCCCTGAGTTTATCTTAGATCCAAACTCAGTTCCAGACCACTACCAGGTGGATTTAGACCCTAAAAATCTATAGGACTAAGGCTAGCCTAGGAACCACCAACACCAGCTCTTATGCAGTTATTAAGTATGATTGAGGGTCAATATTTGGATGGGTCCCATATATTTTCTCAAGGGGAAATCCTGGGTATTTAATGTTCAGGAGCGTAGCCTACTACTACAGCTTCTTGTGCACATATCTTCCAATTCCTATAGTTGTATAGCCATTATCACCTTTCCTAGCAATGACAGAGGCAGAGCAAAAAATATTGGGTAGATTTCTAAGGTTGTCTCTACTAAGGTTCTCTGGTTCTCCTGTAGAGGACGCATATGGTTTTATATCTAGTTGTGAGGATAGGCTATATAACCTTGACTTGGTGGAGTCCCACAGAGTATAATACAATGTATTTACTCTATATAGGCCATCTAAGCATTGATGGATGGCCCATATTGCTTGCAAACTGGAAGAGTAGTCTTTGATGACTTTGAATTTGTTTTATGAGACTTTTATGGAGAAGTATATTAATTGTTATGACAGAGAGCATCTTAGGGAGGATTTCACAAATTTGATACATGGGTCTATGGTTGTATCTATGTATGAGGCCTATTTCTACTATTTGGCTATTCATAGGTCTATGTTGGTTCCTACAGAGTAGGAGATGGTATGCTAGTTTGCTTGGGGTCTGAGGCCCAAGATTTTTTAGGCTATAAAGATATTGGTAGAATATTTTTGTTCTTTAAAGATGGTGGAAGACCATGATTGGTCTATAGATATCCTATTTCATGAGGCCTATGGAGCAGCAATTAGATGCTAGACCAACATGACAATTTTAGTAGTTCTACTCTGGCGGTGAAGATTATCAGGAGTATTAACACTAGGATTAGTCTAGTAGGCCAATTTAGAGATTTCATTAGAATTTATATCAGGGTCATTATGGTGTTAGTGGTCAATTTTCTGGCCAAACTTTGAGGGGTACTTTGTCTAAGGCATCAAGTTATGGTGGCCATATAAGTTTAGTTGGTTCATCTTTACAGGTTAGGTCGTCATGTCTATATATGAGTGTGGAATAGTTGGGCATTATGCCAGAGATTATCCCTAGTATGGTAAAGTATAGCCTTCAACTCAGCTAGCTCTGAAGTCAGTGCCTCCACTAGTCAGATGTGGTGCTCAGGGTAGTGGGGGTAACCAAGGCAGTGTCTAGCATGGTAATTCAGGTGTTTGAGATAGTGGTTCGTTTGGTGGTGGTTACCATTAATTAATCCAGTCCCTATCATTCTAGAGGAAGAGGCCTCAAATGGAGTGATCATAGGTACAATTTCATTTTATAGTCAGCTAGGATGAACTTTATAATCCAGGTTCTATGTACTCTTATGTATCTGTTTCTTTTATTTATTATTTAGGTTTGGATAGTAAGCCATTATTTGTTCCATTATTTGTTGATTTCCCAGTAGGCAATTCTTTAGTAGTGGATCATGTTGTTATATCCTAGTTGGTTGCTATTGGGGATTTTGAGACTTGGGCTAACTGGATTGTGTTAGATATACTAGATTTTGATGTGATTCTGTATATGTACGGTTATCCTCTCATGATGCAGTTTTGGACCATTTTTCCAAGATTTTTACCTTAGACATTCTTATTTGTCCCTAGTTATGTGGTAGGGTTCTGTCACCGTGTCTTTTTATATTATTTCTTGCCTTTAAGATTGGAATTTAGTCTTGTGAGGGTGTTTTTCTTACTTATCATTTGTCTATGATGTTAGTGTTGACCTTCCTTCACTCAATTTGGTCCCTGTTATTAGTAAGCTTGTTGATGTCTTCCCAATTAACCTACTCTGCCTTCTACCTGAGCGAGATAAAGACTTTTTCATTGAGCTACAGGCAAAAACTAGGCCTATTTCCATTTCTTCTTACCTTATGGGTCCAACTGAGTTAAGGCAGCTTAAGGTTCAGCTTTAGGATTTGATAGGTAAGGGTTTTATCAAGTCGAGTGTGTCATCATGGGGTGCTCCAGTTTTCCTTATTAAGAATACAGATGGATCGATGTGTATGTGTATTGGTTACAATATTTGAAAAAGGTGACTATTAATAATAATCATTTAATACTGCATACGGATAATCATTTGATCAACTACAGGGTGCAGCTATGTTTTCAGTAATAGATTTAAGGTTAAGTTACCATCAATTGAGTATTAGGGTGAGGGACATCCCTAAAATACCCTTCAAAACTTGGTCTGGTCACTATGAGTTCCTAATGATATCTTTTGGGTTGACGAAAGCCCCATCAATATTTATAGAATTGATCAAAAAGGTGTTTAGGCCATAGATGGATGCATTTATGATAATGTTCATAGACGGTAATTTGGTATACTCATGGAGTAGGGAGTAGCATGAACAGAATTTGAGGAATATGCTCCAGACTTTTAATTATCAGCAGTTTTATGCCAAGTCCTCAAGTGGAAGTTATGGCTTAAGTCTATTACGTTACTAAGACATGTGGTGTCTAAGTTTTGGATTAGGGTAGATCTAATAAATATTATGGTAGTGCGTGATTGTCCTAGACCGACTAACGCCACTGAGGTTTGCAATTTTATTTGGTTAGCGCGTTACTAAAGACGATTTGCTGAGGGTTTCTCTTCCATTACAGTACCTTTGACTAGATTGACTAGGAAGGATGTCCATCTCAGTGTCAGATAAGTCTGAGGTCAGTTTTATTAATCATAAGGCATTATTGAATTCAACCTAATTTTGATATTGTCAGTTGAGGGTCAGATTTTTCAGTGTACTGTGATGCTTTTGGTGTTGGTTTTGATTATGTGTTGATGCAGTAGGGTTGAGTGATCACATATTCTTTGATCTAGCTAAAGGATCACAAGCAGAATGACCCGAATAGTCACTTGGAGTTAGTGGACGTAGTTTTTGCACTTATGATCTAGAGACACTATCTTTATGCGGTACATTATCAGATTTTTACCAATCATTATAGTCGTTAGTACATTCTAAGTCAAAAGGAGTTTAATCTGAAGAATTGGATATGGATTGAGTTACTAAAGGATTATGATATTACTATTATGTACCATCTATTCAAGGTAAATATAGTAGCAGATGCCTTGAGCCCGAAGGCGATGAGTATGGGTAGTTTGGTTTTCATTTCAGCTTTAGAGAGATAGTTGGACTTAGACTTCTATTATTTGTCTAAATGATTGGTTACACTTGATTTGTTAGACTCCAAGAGGAATCTGTCCAGCGTTGAGGCCTATTCTACTTTGGTTGATCAGATTCGGCAACGCTAATTTGAAAATCATGATTTAAAGGGTATTCAAGATCAAGTGTTGCAAGGTGAGGCCCATAGGGTTACTATTGATTTTGATGGTGTTCTATGATATAAAGGCCACATCTTTGTTCTGAGAGTTGGGTATTTGATTTAGTTGATTCTCTGTGAGGCTCACTTTTCCAAATATTCTATTTATTTGGGTCTAAATAAGACTTTTAGAGATTTGAGATAGATTTTCTAGTAGAGTGGCATGAAGAGAGATATAGCAGAGTTTGTTTATCAATGCTTGAACTATCAGCGGGTAATGTTTGAGCATATAAGACCTGAGGAATTGATGCAGTGGCTTCTGATTCCTACATAAAAGTAGGAGCAAGTGACCATGGACTTCATAGTAGGGTTAGTGCTTAGTTTGGGATTTGATTCTCTTTGGGTTGTTATTGACAGGCTGACTAAGTCTTCACACTTCCTACTAGTTTATTCTTTCTACTAAAGAGAGGTTGGCTAAGATTTATCTTCGTGAGGTGGTTTTCTTGCATAGGGTATCGACTTTTATTATCTTAGACCATAGCACTTAATTTACATCTCAATTTTGGAGAACCGTTAAGAAAGAGATAGTTACAGAAGTTCATCTCAATAGAGTATTTTACCCTTTGATAGATAGTTAGTCTAAGAGGACTATATAGGTACTAAAGGACATGTTAAGGGCTTCTGTTCTTGATGTTGGGGATTCATGGGATTAGTATGTGGTTTTGGAAAAGTTCACTTATAATAATATCTACCACCTAAGAATTAGAGATGGAACCTTTTGTGCCTTTTTATGCTAGGCAGTGTAGATTGCCAGTGGGTTGACTTGAGAGTTTCGAGGCTAGTCCACAGATTAAGGACTTGCTAGGGGATTCCTTAGATAGAGTGCAAATGATTCGAGATAGATTGAGAGTACCACAGAGTAGGCAGAATATCTACGTGGATTGTAGGCTTCGTGCCTTAGAGTTTAGTATTAGGGATCATGTGTCCTTACAAGTGCCACACATGAAGCTTTTGATGAGGTTCAGTTATAGGGGTCATGATTTTCCTTATATATATTCGTCCATTTGAGATTCTAGAGTGGCTAGGTGATGTTGTCTATTAGTTAGCGTTACCTCCAACCTTTTTGGATATCCATCCCATTTTCTATATCTTGATATTGTGGCACTATATTCCATACAAGTTTCATGTTCTCAGGTGGGATTTGGTTTAGTTGGATGACAGTTTTTTTTCTTGAAGAGTCACTAGTCATATTAGCTAGGGATGTCAGAAGTGATTAGGGAAGTCCTATGATGAAGGTTTAGTGGAGGCACTGCCCGGTCAAGGAGGCTACTTGGAAGACTAAAAGTGAGATACGAGCCCAGTATTCACATTTATTTGAGCCTTCAAGTGCCTTTCTTTTTTTTACTTTTGAGGGAAAAAGTTCTTTTTAATAGTGGATAATGTAATGACCCTTTTGGTTATTTTTGTGTTCATGTACTTTAGAGAATTCCTGTTGCTTCCCCAAGTCATTTGTGACTTACTAGGACTGGTAGTTCGATTAACTAGTGGTTCATTTAGATGATGGGTACGCTATGACTTAATTATCTTAGACTAGGTGTATATTAATATTCCTTGGGGTGGGTTTTCTAGGTCAGTGGCCTTTTACCTTGTCCACACTTTCTTTATACTCCTTTTCTCCCTATTGTATTTATCGTTGTAGATTTCAATGGGCTTAGTAGTGAGCATGTATTGTCCATGGACCATGATCTTGACCTTAGTTTAGTGGTTTGTTTTGGAAGTATTTGGATTATATGGTAAATATATCATACCTTAGATATTGACTAAGCCTACGCATGGCTATTAGAATTGGTTGTAGACCTATTGGTTGAGTATGCATATGGAACAAGCATAAAAATAGTCATGTTACATTATTCTTAGATATTTTAGGGTCGAAGGCTCGTTGTCGCTGATTTTTAGACTTATAATGGCTTCTAGACCCATTTTCTAAAAAATTATATAAAACTTGTTGTTAGATGGTTAATGAGAAACTAATATTAATAATGGGTTTTCATACACTTTTTTCTGACCTGGACTATGATTCGGCACCTGATACTTATACTTTCCACGTGTTCTATTCCTAGCCTTGAGCCTAACACCGGGTACTATCACCTTGCTAGTATTCAGGTCGTAGCCTAGGGTAGGTCATTATATATTAGTATATCACTTGGTTTGGCCTCAAAAAGAGTTCGTACAATTGGTATCTGAATCACTTATCTAGATCACTCAATAGTTATCAGAGATTTGATAAATGGTTGAGGATCTTTATGGGACTTGCCTATTCGGGCTATGGGTGTCGAAGAAAAGATATATAGTGGAGGAGAGGTATATGTATGTGGAATCCCATGGGTACTACTTCGTGAGCCTAATGTTGGAGGAGGAGTGTACAGTACCACCTCGAATCATTCTTATCATCATGCATGGTTCCATCTTTGTTTGCCTGCTTGTACTCTCTGACCCTATGGGTCGACAGGGTTTTTTTTTCACCTGGTTATATCTTCCATGCTTATGGGGGTTTTGTAAGGTTTGAGGTATTATTTGTTTACTGCTTATTTATTTATTAATGTATCTATACACTTAGTAGGCATCTGGCAGTTTTCATGATCATCCTTACTTTGTGGGTTCTGTTAATGAGTTTTTTATGTTTAGATTACCTCCCTCCATTTCCATTATTGAGGTTACCGGTACACCACCCTTTCCCCTTATTTTCTATGTTGTTTCAAGGACAAAAGTATGTTCCATCTATATTTATGTGAGCTTATTTGTTATTGCCTATAGCTAGCATTGGCTTATTATACTCTTCTTGCTTCTTACATTATTTTTAGCTAGGTTCCCTTATTACTAATATTTATTGCTTCTGTGCCCATCTTCCTTTTTTATCTGTCATTTATCTCTTTTATATCTTATATCCATTGAGTTATCTTATGCCTACTAGGTACCTGTTGCTTGGTACTCATACTACACTTCTGCATCTTTCTAATGCAAATCCTAGTATAATTCATTGTTGCTGACCCAACTGATCTTGCTTAGCTTTAGGATATCTCATACATTCAGGCTAAGATCCCAAAGACCAGAGTTATTCGATCTCTTTATTTTAGAGATTCTATCACTTTTATATTGTAGAGACAATTCTCTCTCTCTCTCTCTCTCTCTCTCTCTCTCTCTCTATAT
>JBDJHY010205061.1:0-11537 GCA_039654485.1 Withania somnifera | reverse complement strand
CACGGGATCCCTCGACAAGGCCCTACGAACCTCAAACCGGGCCCCTGACGAGTTGGCTGGTCATCCCTCTACCGGAGGCCTAGTATTATCCGCTCTGCTGGGACCTCTAATAAAAATCATGACCCTCTGCCTAGATCCTTAAAACCAACCCTAGTGGCGCTGCCGCTTCTCACTACCCCCTTTGGCCTGGCAAGACAAAATCTCCATACGGTGAGCATGGTCAGAAACATCTAGGAATGACTTCTGTAGCACCAGAAGAAACTCAACATGGACCTACGATTCAGGCCTCAGTCTGTGAGCAAAGACGCAAATCCACTCCTCCTCAGTAGATATCAAGTCCCTGGCATGCCTGTAAAAATCAATGAACCATGTCTCATACTCCATCACCATCATAGAACCCTATCTTAACCCTTCGAACAGCACCCGCGATGCCTCACGGACACTCCTAAGCATATATTGCACTAGAAATGTGTGTTGTTGGTGGTGCTGCTGGAGATACAGAAGCTGGGGGAGGTGGTGCACCATGTTCCTCTCCTTGAGTAGATGACTATGGTTTGTCTACCACTGCACTGTCTAACATCTAGAGCATTTGCCACAATAGGTCTCTAAATGCGGCAGGTGGTGGCTGAACAGGCTCTGACGGTAGCATGGGGGTGTCTTTGGTTGTGAAATAGTTGGGGCAGTAGGGATAAGCAGAACTCCTCCCCTACCACCTCTTGACTGACTGGGGGGAGGGTCACGATCCACAGAAGGTCCTCTGGTACGGACTATCTACAAAGGAATAAAGCCAAAGTAAGTTTCCAGAAGAAGTACGGATAATAATAAATGATAGGATTTCAAAAGGACAGTGTTTCCTAAGGTACCCGGTAACCTCTCGAACATCAGATGCGGGCGATTACGTACTAATTCGCATGACACTACTAGTTACTTGCTCCAACACTAGAGAAACCGGTGAATCTAAGCTCTGATACCACTCTATCATGACCCAAACTTCAGGTCATGATGGCATCTACAACCTTCCAGTAGACAAGCCTAATCCTACAGCCCGGAGCTATGTACAATGGGCTATAAAGTCTCGAATCATCCAACAAAATGGAAACACATAAGACAAAACATAAAGGAATGAAAGCAGAAGAATACATACAAAACCTGAATCCAAAAACTTGGTGTCAATGGCATATGGAGCTACTATACAGAGTATCCAAAAGATAGAAATACAAGCAACTCCTACAAAGTAATACAGCACAGGGCATGCCATAGACAGAATAAAGCAGGCTGACATCAAGGAAACCACGGTCGGCTCGGACAGCAAAGCTCCCTATAATCTCTACAACCAGTTGTATCTACTCTGTATGATCACGGCATCTCCGATAACCCCTGTTGGTATTTGTACCACAAAAATGGTATAGAAGTACAACATGAGTACCAAACAAGGTACCCAGTAGGCATCATAGGCCAACTGGGCTAAAATAAAATCCAAGTAATAAAGGTGAGGAAGAAAAATAGGTCAACGATAGTAGGAAAGCAGTAAAACTAATAGATATGCAGAAAGCTAAGATATCAAAAGTGTAGGTACATCTCTATAGGGACTAAAACATGGTGAACACGTCCGGAGTGACCAGTGCCCAAAATCCCAAGACTGAAGTAAGGAAACTTATATGTGCTCCAACAATGCTGACAATAACAAAAATGAATAGTAACATGAGTCTAGGATCGGCCAAAGGCCACCAGCTAGGAGATCATCTCATCACCACTCATCGCGCGACAACTTGAATGGTTCCCAAGGTCTGTGGCCAATACATAGTGAGGATAGGACCCCGAGCATACAACCCTTCACCCTCTATACCCATTCACGGTCCCCCAAAATCCAATGAGAATATCACAGGTCAGGAAAAATGCAACGATCAACCTAAAGCCCAAACTACACTACTGGCCATATCACAAGAACAAAATAATAGCCTAATCTACAATCCACATAAATAAACCTAGCCTACCTGGGCGTGTATTGTAGGCCCGAACCTTTTAATGCAATTGAAGTCACCCTAAATTATAAAATTACAAATCTGGGGATTAAAACATAAAGAATAGTTCCCATATTGCAATTAGAAACTCGGTTCGAAAAATAGGCCCAATAATAGGCCCGTTGACCCTGTAGGATGAAAAATTAAAGTATTCTGGTACAAATCCCTCAGCTCGGGGGACTCGTGATCCAAAATCAAGCTTAAAGCAATAAGGTATCAAGGGAGAAAACCAGGTTTAAAGTAAAGAAACTCAAAAATTTTACACAAGCTAAGAAAGGTAGAAAGAACGAGAAATACCAGGTAAAACTTGCTGCATGTGGGTGGAAACCAATTTTAGTGTGCATTTTGGGTGGAAACCAAGAGTCCAATTTTAGCAAACTAAGAGTGTATTTTGGGTGGAAAACACACTATGAACTCAAAGCAATTGACGAGATGACCAACCGAGGCTGATTAAGACAAAAGAACCCTAAACGCAAAAGGATCAAAAGGAGCTAATTATTGAACTTTTCACAAACTAACTCAAAATGAGCTCGAACACCCCGAAAAGTGAACCAATGACTCAACTAGCCCAAAATTGACATTCCAAAGTAGATGGAATCATTGGAATTTTGATCTAATGCTCCAATCACCGGAAGACCACTCAGTCTCTAAAATGAGCTTTGATTGGGCTGAATTTCCACAAAAAATAGCCCAAACTCAAAACAAAGAGCCTAGGACACAACTTAATATAAACCTAGACCAAAGTCGGCATATCGAAACTAAAAAAAATATTGAAATTTTATTCCAGGCACTGTTATTACAATTTCACTCTCAAGTACCATTATTTCAAAATAGAAACTTCAAAATAAGGAAACTGAGATAACGGACAAACGAGCCGCTGGGGCACTGAGCTACTTGTCCTAACAAGTCATAAATGATTTAGGGAAACTACTAGACAGCTCTAAGCATAGAAAAATATGGAAATCAAGGAAATGACCGAATGATTAATTACACAAAATTACCGCGGGCACTCTAAGAAACACACCAACACTCTTACTAGCCTAAAATAACCATTCCAAAGCTAATAGAAGAGTATGAATTCCATTCCAACACTTTGAACATCGTAATACCACCAAATCTCCAAATTAAGCCTTTAATGAAATGAAAAACTACAATTTAACACAAACTCAAAACTAAAAATCCAAAATATAAACTTAAGGTCCATTTAGACTTTATTTGTTATTCCGGAGCTAAGAGAACTGCCGAAACTTGATTCTAAGATCATATTGAAGGAATTTTGATTAAAGTCAATGAGTACTTAGTTTTATGCTCTAAAGTAGGCAAAGTGAGAAAAATATTAATTGAGCCACCAGAGAAATCAAAATATCAGTCCCGTCAGGTCATAAATGACCTGTGATAACTACCAGAAAGCTCTAGAGTACAAAACGTTGTGTAATACTCATAAATAACTATGAGTGTCATTATAATTTTATACCCAAGATAAAAACTAAATACACCAAAATTGGCAAAATTTGAATATGAGCATTCGATCATCAAATTGTGATCGAAGTCAAACTTTGGCCTCAAAAACTCAACTTTATCCTGTCAAACGAGCTAAAATCACCACAAAAAGCTTAAAATAAAAATAGAAACCTCCTATACCAAATTCCATATTCTAGATCTAATGGAATAGACAAAATTCCATTTCAAGACTCGAAACTCCAAATGTTGACTAAAGTCAACTATCTCAACATAAAACATTTCAAACTTGCAACTTTTTACTCTTATTTTAAAACCAACCAAATAAATTGAACAAATATAACCTAAGATAACTATCGGGAAGGAAGAAATGGTAATTTTTCAACAAATTCCCAAGAAGAACTTTTGGGTCATTACATCATCCACCACTAAAAACCATATTCATCCTCAAACATAAAGGAATAAAAAGTAGCTGAAGCCTCAAAAAGTTATGGATACTTGGCACAAATATCAGACTCAATCTCCCAAGTAGGCTCTGAAATTAGATGATGCTTCCACTAAACCTTTACTGAAGTTATCTTCTTGATCCTCATCTTTCAGCCTGTCAATCTAATATTACGAGGTCCTTTTCATAGGTCAAGTCTGGATCCAACATCACATACTTAAAGTAAATCACATAAGAATCATCAAGAATGTATTTACGAAGCATAAAAACCACAATAATAAGATACACCGCTGATAAACTTAGTGGCAAGTCAAGCTTATAAGCCACCTCACCAATGCACCTTAAAATATCAAATAGGTCAATGAACCTAGTGATAAGTTTGCTCTTATTTCAAAATACCATTACACCACGGATGGGTGATACTCTCAACAAAACATGGTCACCCTCTATAAACTCTAAGGCTCAAACCCTCTTATCAGCATAACTTTTTTATCTACTCTGGGTTGGAAATAGTCTACTCTAAATAACCCAAACCTTCTCCATAACATTAGAAGAAAATTTGTATCTAGGGCTCTCAAACCTCAAATGCATCAAACCAACCAAATAGAGATCTACATCTCCTGCTTTATAAAGTCTCAAAAGTCACCATCTTAATGCTGGAGTGATAACGGTTTTATATGCAACCTCTTCCGAGGGAAAATGCTAATCCCAACTGTCTCCAAAGTCAATAGAGTGCCTGTTAATATTTGAATCATCTGCTCAGATTGTCCATCAGTCTAAAGATGGAATGTCGTACTCATATCTATCTGAGTATCTAATCCATGTTGTAAAGATCGCAAAAGTGGGATGTGAACAATAAACTCGGTCAAAAATGATAGATACTAAATACATGTGCAATTGAATAATATAGCTAATATATATATATATATATATATATATATATATATATATCCACCAAATTCTCAACCGTGTAACTCACTTTACTAGAATAAAATAGGAAAACTTTTAGTCAAACGATCCACAGCCACCCAAATAGAGTCAAACCACCCATGGAGTTAGGTAAACCTACTATAGAATCGATGGTTGTATGCTCCCACTTCCAAGTAGGAATGATCATCCTCTAAGAAAGACCACCAGGTGGATGATCCTTAAAATTTACTCTTTGGGAATTTAGGCATCTAACCACAAACTTCTCTACGTCCATTTTTATTCCACAGCACTTATAGTGTCTCTAGTCATG
Organism: Withania somnifera; assembly: GCA_039654485.1. NCBI lineage: Eukaryota > Viridiplantae > Streptophyta > Magnoliopsida > Solanales > Solanaceae > Withania > Withania somnifera. The sequence goes on along the minus strand of JBDJHY010205061.1, from coordinate 6,373 downwards.
ATACATCTTCACTGCCTCTAGATGGATGGAAAACCTTGAATGGTGTGCCTCCCTAGTCATCAAACTATTCAAGTCAAAAACTTTATGCATGAAAATACTTCTACTTATCCTCATAACATGATCTATATCAAGCACTAGCTCCTCTGCCTCACCCCTCAAGTCTTTATCTCGAATAAGGCACAACTTATCATCTTTGAACTATTTCTCCCTAATATGCTCCATAAAGGAAGAACATGCCTACACAAAAGAAATAATGAAACCACTTACTGAGATCTGCAAGCGAACCAAGATGTTAGCTAAATTTTGAACATCTCTAGATTAAGGTCATACCTAGCACCAATCGAAGCAAGAGTACTTGTACTAGATTTTCTACTCAATACATCAACTACTAATTAACCTTCCTCGGGTGGTACAGTATAGTCATATCATAATCCTTTAGATACTCAATCCACTATCACTACCTCAAGTTTAGATCTCTCTGGATCGAGATGTACTAAAGGATCCTATGATTTTTGAACACCTCATATGCACCCGATACAAGTAGAAACATAACACAACGGCTGCCAACTCTATATCGCGGGTGGGATAATTCTTCTCATAGGTCTTAAATTATCTAGAAGCATAATTAATCACCTTACCATTCTTAATCAACACTTCACCCAAAAAAAAATTGAAAAATCAAAGAATACGATGAAAGGCCCTTAATAGGCAAAGTCAAAGCAAGAGTTGAAAACAATAAGGACTTATGCATCAAAAAACTCTCATCTGACCACTAAAACACAATAGTTTTCTTGTGAAATGAATCAATGAGGTTGCAATGGAAGAAAATCCCCAAATAAATCTATGATAATAACCATCTAGGAGAATAAAATTGTAGATCTCTATAGGAGAAGTATGCCTAGACTAAGAACGAACTGCCTCAATCTTGGCTGATCGATCATAATACCTTTATTGGACACCACATGCCCCAAGAAAGTCACCAAACTAAGCCAAAACTTATATAAATTCTCCTCTCTCAACTACTAAAGTACCATCCTCAAGTGTTTCACATGATCCCCTCACTCTTCGAGTATCAAAAATGTCATCAATGAAGACAATCATAAATGAAACAAGATAAGGTTGAAATACCATATTCATTAACTCTATGAACATAGTTGGGGCATAAGACAACCTAAATGACATCACAAAGAACTCATAATAGACATAACGGGTCCTGAAGGTTGTCTTGGAGATATCCAAATCCCTAGTCATCAATTGATGATAATTGGACCTTAAGACAATCTTAGTGAATACCCAGAACCCTGCAACATGTGAAATAAATCATTGATTCAAGGAAGAGGATATTTTTGATTAATAGTAACCCCATTCAGATGCCAGTAGTCAATACACATTCTCATAGACCCATCCTTTTTATTCATGAATAAAAAAGGAGCACCCATTACAATACACTCATTTTAATTAACCTTTATAAAGAAAGTTCTATAAAAGTTCTTTAATTCCTTTAACTCAGAAGGGGCCATATTGATTTAGAGGAATAAATGGGCTTAGTGCCCAGCTCCAAGTTAATACAAAAGTTGATATCCTGGTAAAGAGGACCACTTGGAAAATGATGAGTGGTCAAAACACTACTTATTACATCCAAATGCATAGTTAAATTGCGTGTTTTCATCATCATTATATCCATTTCTAATGTTAGTTTGGTGAGTATTTCAGGTAAATACATATTTTTTGGGATGACCAAGCAAACGAAGCTGAAATGATGAATTAGAAGAAATAAAGCTTTTTCAAGGCAGTGGACAAAGGAAAAAGACAAAACAAGAACACTAGAGAATACGGCGGATAAACAGCCGCCATCTTCTCCAATCTTGGATCAAACACTGCCACAAACGGCAGTCTGCCATCCCAAATAGCGATGACAAAAGTTGATCACCGTAGCGGATATTTTGGGCTTATAAATGACATTTCTTCAACTTCATTTGGGGAGACCAAGAAATACAGAGAGAGAGACATACATAAAGACACACCCAAAAGAAGGGATTTGGTCTTAGGCTATTCACACCTCAAGAAAGGGGAACCACACCACCACTAAACATTTGGGTGAAGATTTGGATGACACCATTGATATGTTTATACCCATTTCTTCTCCCCTTGCTTTGTATTGAATATTCTTAGTGTGTAGTTGGTCTTCCTTTTATGAATATTAAACATAGAGATATTTCTATAGTTATTCAACATTGTTGGGTGTTGGTTTTATCTATTTCTTTTATATAAGCTATTTACTTTTTGATTTGTATTTGGGTTTGATAGATCTAAATCATTGTGAGTTTATTGTATGCCAAAGGGAGTAGCTAACCCTAGGTAACGCCCATTTATCCTTGCTTGACTTGAGAAAGCTAGTTAGGATTAGAAATCTTGATTTAGCATTAAATGAGAGTTTTCCTCATAAACGGATTGAACTAGAGATAGTGAAAATCCTATTATAGCCAAGTTGAGTTGTTGTGCATGTTCTTGGCTTGATTTGAGAGAACAAGAGAAGGAAGGTTACTTAGCATTCGAGAGAAGCTAGTGGCTCACGTTAATTAGCATTCGAGAGAAGCTAATTGGAACTTAAAGGCTAATCTTTAAACCCTTATAAAATCGCTTTAGTATTTAGTTTATTATAATAGATCATCGATAGAATTAATCACCTTAGTGTGTATGATCTTGACTTGGGTTGTTAAGCCTTTAGTCAAATCTGTATTTATAGTTTATTTGTAGATTAGTGACACGCTCCTTATAATTGTAAACCCCCCATTCTGTGTAGACCTTTTGAGTCCGAATAGTTGCGCTTTGGTTTTCCGTTCATACTCGATTGCCTTCATATTGTTCCTTGTGGATTCGATCCTGACTTTGTTGGGTAATTATATTTGACAACAATTGTGTACATAGTTTGATTGGTTTCAAAGGTGTATTTGAGTGTTATCAATTGTATTGTAGGGGTTGCTTTAATCTACCCACCTAACTACCTACTTGAGAATGAGTTGTTCCCGGTTGTCGAGTTTGAGCCGTATCTCAATTATTTTCCTATCCTTTTTGATAATTATATCGGTTTCAGCTGAGTTTCCTTAGTTTGGAGAGTTTTTATATTTGTGGTGTCGATGCGGATTTTTGATGAACCATGTGTCAGTGTGTTCTTCTTGAAATGGGCTTATTTTTTAGTAGTGGATGGGGAGTGTGGTTTCTAAGTTAGATTGTTCGGCGATATAAAGGTTTTGTGGTAGATTTTATATTAAACTTGATTGGTGCATGTTTGCAAAGTGTTTTCAGCTTTATGGATGGGAGTCTGTGGTAAGTACTGAATCAGGGTGTGTTGATAGGATCATACTAATATGGTTGTGTAGTTCTGCAATAGTGTGATGTTTGTGGTTGATTCTAGGAATTGTAGGTGACTAGGGTTTCTTTGTGATTTTTTGGGATTGGTAGATTGTGGTGCTGGTGCTTCGTCTCTGTAAACTTCTCGATAGGGGTTTTTTCTATTTAATATGTCAACAATTGCTCATCCTTGTACTTCTGGGTGACAGTGTGCAGGTGATTAGTTGGGTCTTTGTGGAAGTGGTTTCCATTGATTGGTCATGGGCGCATTTTTCTTGAGTTGGGTTGTCCTCGTTGTTTCTTGATAGACTGGATTGGTTAGATGATTATTCAAGTTATGTAAGACTTTGTTGCAAGATACACATATGGAGTCTCAAGGCCAGGTTTGTTTTTTGTGTTAGAACTCAGGGTGATCTTGAGATTGAGTGGCAGAGGCTCAGGGTTGATTGTTATCCTTTGTTGCAGGTGCATCGCAGCATAGACTATAAAGGTATTTATATTTAGGTTTTGTTGGGTTGTGATGGGAATTATTTTTGGATAATAGATTGTGGAGTTGTTTTCCAACTATTTGGTATGCCGGAGTTGCAATAGGTTGGAGATTCATAGATTTGATTTATGAGATTTGATGCGATAGAGATTTATCGTAGAGCATCGCGTGAGATCGCTTATTGTGAACTCTACCCCTGCTGTCTGTATAAGTAAGGGTTAGGCGTGGCGTGGCGGATGGTTATTGCGCGTTGAGACTTAGTAGAATAGTTGCCATGGTGGGAGTTGTTCATTATCTATAACGAGTGCTAGTAGTTAGGGTTTTGTTGCTTCGAAGGTGATCATGTTGGTTTAGCTTAATATATTTGCTCTATCAGGGTGTCTTGCTTTCTCGTGAGAATTGGTTCAGTGATACTTGGTTTCAGTTATTATGTTATCATTGAGAGTTCGAGTCTCAATGGGTATGGCAGCATAGGGGGTGCTGCATAGGTGTTCAGTATGTGTAGATTTTCGACAGTATCACTTGGAGGTGTTGTAACTAATCTAGTTGTTAGGGTTGGGAAAAGTTGGGAGGATAGTTTGTACGTTGGAACTTATAGAGTGGGTCTGTTCTTCAGTTTTCATGTGAAAGTTCTCGCAGCTTCATCTCCCTACAGCATGGCGGTGTGTTGTACATAAACTTTAGGGTGTTTGTCAGAGTAATGATTGATTTCGTAGTCTTGAGATATCTTATGATCCTTTCAGGGAGTATTAGTTGAAAATATTGGTATTGATCTTCAGCGGGATTGTGATTAACATGTATGCATGGTTTATGACTGGTGGAGTTGTCGTGGATACTTATTCTAAGGTTTTTTCTCCTTGGTTGGAGTCTCTCTTCACTCATCTCCGCTTTGTTTGACTTTCAGGGACAAAAGTCGTTTTAGTAGTGGATGTTGTAATGACCCTCATGGTCATTTATAATAAATACACGACGTTTTGGATTCTAAAGCATTTCAATAGTTGCCCCAAGTCATTTATGACTTGTCGGGACTAGTAGTTCGGTTTCCTGGCAGCTCGGTTAAGAAATATCTCAAATTACCTGTATTAGAGCCTAAAACTAAGTATTCATTGACTAAAGTCAACTTTTCTTGAAGATGAGCCCGGAATTAGATTTCGACAGTTCTATTATCTTCGAAACGCCAAACAAAGTCACGATTGACCTTAAGTTTATGTTTCAGAGTCTTTATTTGCTATTTATGCTCATTTGTGGATTTTAGTTAAGATTAAGGCCTAATTCGAAGCTTGGGGTGGTATTTTGGTGTTCAGAGTGTCGCATCAGAATTTTGACGCTTCCATCAGCTATGAAATGGTGATTTTAGGCTAATAAAGGTGTGGGTTCATTTTTCGGACTTGTCGTTGCATTTTCAAGGTGTTGGTGGAAATTTTATGATTTAACCCTAAGGGTTGACTTGGTCAAACTTTTTCCAAATCCACCTCGAATTCCAATTTTGACTGTATCGTTGAGTTCGCAATGTCATTTCAGGTGTGCATACATAGTTTGTTTGCTTAATTAGACTCCGAACGCATCTCGAGTGGTGATTCGGAGTACTTCTTTCCTTTAAATTTTGTTGTCAAAACCTACAACTGGTGCAGGTAACTCCTTCTTCATGATCGCGAAGCCAATTCATGCGATCGTGATTCAGTTAGTACACTTCGCGATCACGAAGAATCTTCACGCGATCGCAAGGAAGTCTTTTCCCAGTCATCCTACACGATCACATTATCAATTCACGCAATAGCCAGGAAGTCTTTTCCCAGTTATCTTACACGATCACATATTCAATTTACGCGATCATAGTTCCTAGGGAAAGTACTCTATCCAATTGTGTAACATACTCACTCGATTGCGATACCCAAGAATAGTACCCTACGTAATCGTAACCATCCTTGATCACGTGATCGCGATGAAGAAATTCATTGGCAGTTTTATAAAATCCCTGCACGACCCTCCATTCTTTATTCAAAATAACTTTTATGTTTCTAATCTATTTCTGTGCTAAAAACTCATTCCAAAGATCTATCCGAGGTTGAGAAAAATCCCCAAGTGTTGCCCATCGATTTCCATGCAATTTGGGGTAAGTTTCTTCTTTGTTTTAATTCTTAAAATTCTTTGTTTCCTCCATTAATGGCCCCAAGTGGTGATGTCGATGAACTCATGTCATAATTCATATATTATTGAATTACTCTTTATTTCCTGAGTATATTTTGCTGCGTAGCGTGATTAACCCCCCGAATTCCAACGTTTAATACCATAAAGATTGCGTCTTTGACCCCTTTGAAGTCAAACCCACCCAGGTTGATTTAGAGCCCTTCCCTCGCTCAAATTATGCTCAGTTTTGGAGCACAGGTTCCTAGTAACGTTAGGAATCCCTTGTGAGGTTTATTTCCAGTTCCAACGAACGGGTCCACAGTCCCATTTTAGGCTCGATTTTATTCCTAGTCCGAATCTTAGCATAATTTATACCATTAGAATAATATTTATAGATGAAATACTATT
>JBDJHY010205051.1:0-11537 GCA_039654485.1 Withania somnifera | reverse complement strand
TTAATACTGTTATGATAAGCGAACAACACTCTAGCTCTAGCTTAGTTGTTACTTTAGTAATTAGGTGGCTAATTTACGATCCATCCTTAGTCATATTCATAACCCCTAACTCAACAATCAACGGATAAATAACTTTTTTTAATGAAAGTTCGGATGTGTGTGTGATTGAATCCATAGCCCTAAAACCTTTTTAATTATTGACGTTTTTTAAGTATAATTTACAGCATACTTTATTGTTATATTACAATTTAGTTTGCACTTAGTTAGTATACTCATCTCCACTCTTAATCAATACGTAGACCTAAATAGTTTTATAACTTAATCGAGAGAATCAATAAATTACAAGTCCCTGTGGGTTCGATACCCGGCTCGCAAGAGCCACTATTTTACTTGTACGAACGCGTACACTTGCGTGTGCATTTGGACGCAACAGTTGTCTTAAAGTAAAGTTGACTTTGGTCAACGAATACTTAACTTTAGGCTCTAAAATAGGGAATTTTAAATATTTCTCAACCGTGTTGCCAGGGATTCGAACTATCAGTCCCAGCAAGTCATAAATGACTCAGGAAAACTTCTGAAACACTCTAAGATGTAAGACGTCGTGTATTTATCATAAATGACCATGAGAGTCATTACATTATATTTGTCAGACTAGTTTTTGAAGAAATTCTTGAGAGAGATGTAGTTTCTTGGAGTTCTATGAAGACTTCTTATGTTCATCGATTTTGCTTATTTTTTATGCAACCCACGAATTGTATACTCCAATTCGATAATGAAAGAACTTCAATGCTATCTAATGCGTAATATTTCTTAACCTATTTTCATCAATTTTTGTTGACTTTAACATAATTCTCACCCCTAGACTTGAATAATTTTGAATAAAAAATGGTGGTTTTTTTAAACACGAACTTGAAAAATAGAAATTTGAGATTTTGTATCACTAAATGAATTTGATTTTTAATGAAAATTGATATTTAGATTCCCTAAGTAATTGGTAACATTTTTCACAATAAAATTCCAGGTTTGACATTGTGAGCCCCGGGTGAATTTTTGAATAAAGCTTCAAATTATCGATATATGGGTAGTGATTATTGTATTTTTTGGTATGCATTGTGTTTGTAACTAGAGTGTGATTGTTTGGGGACTTTATGGAAGGGCATAGATCACGAGTTAATTTTGTTCATCGTTCTAAGACAAGTGGAGGTTTCTTGATCTTTTTATGAAGTGTTAAAGATTTTGTATTAGATTTTTGTAATTGGGAGAAATGGGTATATTTTAGTGTCAAGCAAGATGGGCCTAAAATAAGAAACTATGTGATAAAGTGATTCCATAAATTTTATTTGAATTATTTACTTTGTTTGAGGTTTGAACTGCTTTGATTTGACTAACATGATTGAAAATGATATCTTGTTGTAGAACTTTGGCTTATATATTTATCTTTGTTGTTGATATTTGTTATTAGATTGAAATACCCTATCATGGTTTGACTGTAATGGAATACTACAATATGACATTTCCTTGGTATGACTTGATTTTTGTCGAGCTAGGGTTGTATTGACATTGACCCATGATGAGCATTGGTCGATGTTTTCATGAGTGAAATTATGATGCCTGTTAAGGCTAGATTGGGATTGAAAAGACAACTTTGCTAGTAATGACTATTATTGTTTTGTGAGTTGAAATTGTCACATCTCCTTGATTTGCATATGATACTTTCTCCAATATTGATTTTGAATTTGTGTCTTGTGAGCAATAGAAAAGCATTTGATCGATAACCTGAGGCTCGATCCGAGTGTCAGATTAGATAGGCAGTTCGAGGCATGCTCCAGATGTATGATTTAATAGGTTGTCCAAGGCTCGTTTTAGAGGTATGATTTGTTATCCACTATTCGAGGCTCATTTTAAAGGTCAAATTTCTTATCCACCAGATGATACTTATTTTGAAAGTTGTGGATTGAGTAGTATATAGAACTACTGAGCCCGCGATAGGTCCTATGACGTATATATATGTCATCAAGTGTGTACATAGGATAGACATGCATCATGATCACATATATTATTCATTGCATTTAATTTGATATTTAATTTTTCTTGATTGTCTATACACCTGATTCATTGAAATTATCTGATATTCAATGATATCTTGTGACTAATCATTTTTTAGGGTGAATCATAAATATTTGGCTTCTGATGATACAATGATAATTGTTATTTAAATTATGGATATCACCTTCATAGTTGTAAGTGTTTTCTAGATGTTCAGTTTCTATATGTTTTAGACTTATATTTTCTAGCTAGGTTACTGTATATAAACTACTGCAGGTTGTAGTATCGAGGGTTGGTTGGATGTTAGGAGTTTTCGTTATCTTTTTATACTTCGAACAATCAAGGAAGCTATTGAGTACTGTAATTTTGTGCTCATTCCTTACTTTTATGCACTTTTGTGCAGGCATTGAGCCCTAGACTCTATGATCGTTAATCCGGGAGCATATCAAGCATTTTTGAGGTAGTTGATTCTCTGATCATCTGTTGCCAAGGATTTATCTTATATTTTTTTTTCTTGAGTGTCTTTACTTATTGAAGACCTCATTCAAACTTTAAATATTTTTATAACATTATAGTGTCTTGTATAAAGTGGCAACCTGGTTTTGAGGTTATATATATGACTTTTTACTTTAATAATTAATATTGTATTACTTGCTTCCATTTGTATTATTCTATTGTTCTATCGGTGTTAGCATTGGATGGCTTATCATGTTGGGAAAATAAGTGTGCCATCAAGATCGGATTTATGAACACATTCTTCCAAATTTATGGCTGAAATTCATAGTTGATCTGAAGGTTTAAGCCATTGACAATGTGAAGGCTTCATCCATGGATGATGTAAAGGTTAATTATAAATATCATTAGGAAAACCTAGCTCCAATATCTCCTTTCTAACATTATCTGGTAACTGTTGATGTTAAATTCAATGAATGATAACAATATTGCAAGGGAACATAAAAGGTTCATCATAAATTTTCAATAATAAGTCTAAGTATTGCATTAATGATGAAAGATGATATGTACTACATTTAGAAAATAATGATCATTAAAAGAGAACAAGTTATTGTTGATTAACTTCTCAAAAGGAACGATAACATCGGGCGTTGCCATGCTCAACGAACATGATAATAAAAGAAGATAATTCAAATTAATTCACAATCGGAAATTTCTTCATCAAATAAGTTCACACCTAATCAAGGAATGAATGTACAGATAGAAATCCTGAAAGTAATTGATTGGATATTTTCATTAATCAACACCCTTGGGTTGTAACGGCTAGTTTCAACATCTATATAAGAAACTAGTCTTCAAGAGGAAGCGTTATCTCTATAAGTCCTCAAACTCCTTTTTACTTTCTATAAACGTTGTATCACTTAGTGTATATCAGTGTAGCCAAAAAAGAAAGGAGCAAAAACACGAGGAAGGCATAGTATCAAAGTGTCGTGATTACAGGGCTTCTTATAGACTCATTTTTTATTAGTATCTAGTAGAGTTAGTTGACCTGGTAAGATCACTGTTGTTAAGCTCATAACAGAATCAGCAGATCGTGTGTACACTAATCTCCTAACAGACTCAGTTGTGTGTGTATTTGTTGTGATCCTAATAGACAAAACAACCGTGGCTAGGTTTTTCATAGGTTTACAATTGAGAATTTGAGTCTTTGTTCATACTCAATCATTATTGTAAACAGAGTGAAACTAAGTTGTTTAATACTCAGTAGAGGAAAAAGCATATGGTGGAAATCTCTTGCAACCCAAGGTGAATGGTTAAGACTCATTTTGAGCCTCAACCAGTATAAAAATATCTTGTGTACATTTTTCTTTCTACACTATTCTGCGTTGTTTATTTATTGTATTGCAGTAAGAGTAGACTGGTTCAAGCAGAGAGTCGACTAAGGAAAAGAGAAAAATTGTGATTCACTCCACTCTTGCACTTTCAGTAACAACCCGAATTGATTTCCAAAACTCGAATACTCAACCTGGGTAGATTTCCTAACAAGATCTAAAATCATATTACAAATAAAAAATGGCAAAAGTTGTCTTTTTCTCATGAGACTTCGACTAGAGTTCAAAAATGACAAAACATAACAAGTAGATATCGATCTTACCAAATGTCATCCCCATTCCTCACTGTTTCCATCATTGTTCTCAATTTATATTTTTATACGGGAGAGCCATGTCTAGAACGATAAATTGCATTCTTGAAATTTTTACTTCATTTAAGGGAAAATTATAATTATTGCATAATGATTAAATAAAACTCTAAAAAAATATAATTTTCTTTTTCAATATTCACTATGCACTCCAGGCAAACGTATTTCTTCTCTCTTTCTTTTATATTAATGAGATTTTAGAAAGATCTAATTTTCTATTTCAAAATTCATAATACACTCCACGAATACTCATTTTTTTCTTTTACTTTTATATTTCTTGATCAATTTTTATTTCATTTGATGAAACATAAAATTTTATAAATATATTAAGGTAAATATTATATTCTATATTTATATTTAAGTTTTACTTGCATATATTGCCACTCTACAAAATTATAGTATTTTAATACTCGTTCATATTACTTGCCCATATTACTATAAAAAATATATATTTTAAATTTATATATCAATTAAAAAATGAAGATAGAAGTAATTTATTTAATTTATTTTGACTTTACATTAATTAATTTAAATAATGAATATTATAAGTTTCAAATTCTTCCAATGTTAATCTTTTTTTTGTTCTGTTATTCAAATAATGGTTGAGTGGTGTTATATTAAAAGAAGGCGCTTAATCAGCATTATGAATTTTGATCTTGATGATTAAGATAGAGTGCAAAATAAGTTAAAGGATAAACTAATAAAAATATTCTTCTTATTTATGATTTTTTAAGAGCATGTAAAGGAGAAAGTGAATAACTAATATGAGATAAAAAATAATGAAGTATCAATTAATATTTCAAAGATTATTAATTCTATTCACGCTCTTTGAAAAGAAATTTCAAATTGAAATGTTCACAATTAAAGGTAATTTAATTAAGAAGCAAGTTATGTTAAACATTGATATATTTAAATTTTTTACAATTTTGTTATTCAACATCTAGTGCTTTAAAATTTAATTTAGCTTGAAATTTTATTCTTATTGTACTGGAAGTACGAAATTTATAAATTTAATTTATGTGTGAATCTATAATGTATGTAACATATTTCCTTATTTTCGATAAATATATAATAATCAATACATTCTCTTAAACAATACAATGACAAGTAATATATGATATTTATCTCTTATCTCCTATTCATATATTATTTACATTTATTAATACATTAAAGTAAATCACACACATATATATATGTAACTAATAGTTTAAAAATATAAAAGATGATATAAGAAATTTGATTTGAATCTTCCTATTTATGCCACGTAAATTGAGACAGATGAAGTACCATATATTATTTTAAAATAAAGGTAAAAAATTTATAAATGACAATAATTTATATTTAAAATATTTTTAAGATAATATAATAAATTTGATTTCCTTTTCAAATTTTATCTGTTCCATGTTTTTGATATATTTTGTTGAAAATTATTACAGTAGAAATTATGTTTATAATATATAATTATATATTTCTCATGACCCAAAAATTGAGTTGTGATGACGTCTACATTCCACCTGTAGATAAGCCTAATCTTGGCCTAGAGAACTAAGGGATAGGCTAGTACTAAATGCCAAAAGAAAAGAGAAAGGGGAAGAAGAGAAGGAAAAAAAAAAGATGAACAAAATACATAATAGAAAACAAATCACCCAGAACCTGGTGTCATGGCTATCGAGCATCTATATAGAATAGTACAAAATACAACCCAAAATGGGGCAACAACTATCCATAACCCAACTTGAACAACTCTGATGACAAAAGGAAAAATGGCCAGCATGAACCCCGATTGCTCACTGTGCCTTCTGAAATAGCTCTGAACTAACCTGCACAATCGTGTTTGCTCAACTGACTCATACCAGATCTGCATCAAATAAAGCTGTAGAAGTATAGTATGAGTACCATAAACAACGGGTATCTTGTGCATGATAGGCCTACCGAGAAAAAGTAAGCATAAGAAAGGTAAAAAACAATCATAAGCAACTAGGGCAATAGAACACAAGGAACCAGCAAGAAGGAGTAACTGTAGTAATAACTAGTAAGTGTGGTGAAAGGCTAGTTATTCGTGTATGTACAAAATGGAAGAAGTCATAGAAAAATCATGAACAACGCGACATATACATGAAGCTCCAATGTAACCATTACAAAGAAGAACCACAAGAGAGAATACCAGACAAGTAAGGAAACAATCCAATCGCAAATAAAACAAGGAAAGTACCATAACAAGCCTAGCTAGAAACAAAACACATTGGCATATAATTAACCCAACAGGACTCAACTCATAAGCCCAAAGAGTGTGAACAAGCGCGTAGGATGCATTGTAAATATGTGCTAAAAAGTAATTTATGCTCCCTAGTATGTAACCATAGTGGAAGAGCACCCATAGAAGGCTTTCTCGTGTACCACTCCTGATCTTGTACACCCTTCCCCTAGGCTGCAACACATATCTAGTAATGGTACCTCAGGCATAACCATCCAGTATCAGAGGGTTCGTGGAGGAATTTTATCCCACGTTTAATATCCTCCTAAAAGTCCAGCAAATGGGATAGTCATCAGGGTCGAAATGCTAAAATATGGGCTCAACCCATATCATATGTTATTAGAAATTTCATGTCTAGGCCCATAGGCATATCGGAATAATAGTATGAAATCCAAGTGTCATCGCTTAGTTATTTTCAAAAAATCACAGTGATGATGAGAAAATAGGATCAAATGGTGTGAGAAAATAGCTCCATACTGCTCATGAGAGCAGTCATGTAAAATATAAATATAGTAGATAAGAAATTATTTTCTGATTATCATACTGTTAAAATCCCAATTACATTTTGAAACATTAATGCATGTTCGCAACATAGAACTATATATCAACACTCTAGATCAACTCTAAAGTCCCAAGCTAAGATCTAGGGGATAATTACTAAGCTCTAACACTAGTAAAATTCCCTCACCAATCTCAAATATATTCTAGTGTCGGCATGTAACACGTAGGTAGGGACTCGTAGCCCCAGGGATATATATACAATAAAAAAGGCCAATAAGAAAGGCCGTTGGCATAGATAACAACAATACGAGGCTCCAAACTAGTATCCCAGCCCCTAGACAGAAATTTATCAAGTGTATACAATACTAAATGAGGCATGTAAGGGAACCACTACGAAGAAGTTCTGGGAGTTATGAAGGAAGCTTCGAGCTCATATTGCTCATGGGTTGGGAACGGGAATTGAACTCTATAAGAACGAATCTCCTGTTGTTCCTTAGTAGCTCCCTACCTAGATTTTGTTGATAACCTCGAAAAGTGTGCTGTGACACCTGAAGAGCATGAACAAGACTCAGAATTGCACTAAGCTATACAAAACATAACCTATGCATCAAAACGAGTAAAACAAGAATCATATTGTTATAGAATTAGCGGAGTCAGAATCAAAACTAAAATTAGGTCCATAAATCCTTGTAGCTCGAAAATATAGAATATTTATACAAATATGTAGAGCATAACTCATAGATCGTACGATACAAAATAAGGCTCAATCCAATGGATAATAATGAAGAGATATACCCGAAAAGTTTATAATTTTAAAAAAATTTGAATATAAAAAACATACCAACGCATCAAAACGAGTAAAACAAGAATCATATTGTTATAGAAATAGCGGAGTCAGAATCAAAACTAAAATTAGGTCCGTAAATCCTTGTAGCTCGAAAAAATAGAATATTTATACAAATATGTAGAGCATAACTCATAGATCATACGATACAAAATAAGGCTCAATCCGATGGATAATAATGAAGAGATATGCCCGGAAAGTTTATAATATAAAAAAAAAATTGAAGTAAAGATTAACCAAAGTATTACCTGGTAAAAATGATCGTAGAACCACCAAAGCACACTTTCACGAATCAAAACTATGATCCTCAACGCTCTCATGTAAATAATGTGTATATATGATGTAACTTGTAAGAAGCAAATGAGAAATATATACTGCCTCTAATGCAAATACATATATACTAAATTTAGAAGATGAAGTGAGATAGGTTGTATATACACATGTAATAAACATTGGATGGCTACCAAGTGTAACAAATTCCTTCCCAGATTATTTAACTATTCGGGTATTGTATAGATTCATTATAACAAAATTACAATATTTTAAATATATAAAAAATTGTAAAAAATTATTTCTAATAAATCCACCTCTTGAAATAATAGATTTCCAACATAACTTGATACACTATCTCCAATAAAAATATTAATAACTTACCACTTTTCATAAAATAATAAGGTATGTGACTAGATTATTTCAAAAAAAAAATATTTCATAAACATGCCAATACGTTAGGAAGATGCTAAAAACATATCTTTTATTTTTATTTTTAAAACGAACATAATTATTAGTTAAAATAAAATTATTTAATTTAGCGGTATAACATGCCACTGAGAGGCCCGCGATTCAAACCAAAAGTCCTTATAGACTAAAGTCCACGTTCTGGAGCTAATAGAACTGATGAAATAAAGATCTAAGGTCATTTTAAGAAGAGATAGGCTCAAAGAAGCTAACAATACAAAGGAATTAAGCTATAAAAATGCCAGGGAGCCAAACTATCAATCCCAACAAGTCACAAATAACATGTGGCAGCTACCAAGATGCTCTAAACACAGAGGAATCGTATAAATTGCAAAAAGGTCCTCGAGGGATAGTACAATATCCACCATAAAGAAAATTTTATCCCCACTAGTTAAGAAGAACGACATATCTGAAGTCTGAAACAAATAAGAATACAAGGCTCACGTGATGAAATGTATAAGAGGGTTCTGGGTACAAAACAACAAAGCATAGAGACATGGAAAATAGGGTGAACAAATGGTAACTCTGGAGGTAGGGACAATTATTAGGCAGTCTTGCTAATCCGCTTAGTCATCTCGTAAGGCCTAATGAACCCGCAAAACCTCAAGCTCCCAACACTATACTCAGGAGGTGAAATCTATAATCTATGTAGCTCCTCTATTTGCTCATTTCTATCTGAAATATAACCCGAATGGGTTGACTCTTTCTATAGCATCTTCAATCAAATCTGAAGTATGAGGTCAAGTTTCGAGAAAACTATCCCGACCAATCAGTGATTTGCAATGTTTATTGTACCAAACCTCAAATGATGTCACCTGAACACTGGATAGCAACTGTCATCATATGAAACATTACCAAGGCAAGAGTCAATCCCCAACTACCACTAAAATTGAGAACATGAGTTCGTATTATATCCTTAATTACCCAAATTCTCTACTCAGATTGGATGTTAGTCTGTGGATGGAAATCAGTACTGTACTGTCCTCCAAAATTGATAAATTAAATACAGTGCATTTGTATGAAATGATAAAAATTGGAAAATTATGAATGTGAAAAAACTAACTAGCGTACCTAATATCAAAACTCCCTGTACATCTTTGCTTTGCCAAAACGTATAGAGTATCGGGTATAATGTGCTTCAAGTAGAGTAGTCTAAAAAAGGTCACCGACTTCAAAACTATAAAAATAAATTTCCATCTATAACACACTATCAGAACCTAACCAATTAAAGTAGGAGAGTTCCTAAGAATACGATCTCCATGGGTACAATTGACTAACAACATCACGAACTCAAGAATTGAAAAACAACTGATACCAACCTACTAACTAATACTACTAGGTACCATAAATGGCAGCAATCCATTCATGCAAAGCCGAACCTATCCAGGACCTAGAGACTAAAATCAGAATGACTATCTGCTCCTCAAATATACAACAAACCTACCAATCTGAAACCATCTGGGAATCAACCGAAAAAGAGACATTTGAAACACAAAGAATAATCAACCCAAGGTACTCTATCATCCTATCCACATAATGTCAATAGCCATGGGTTACAACCGTAATTTTAACCACCACAGTCTCATTGATAATATAGTATAATAGACCAAGTCATTACGCTACCCAAAATCTAGATAACTAAACCAATTGTCATCACAAAACTGAATAACAGGGATGAATTCCAATTACTCATAACTTCCTGAAGCCAAATGCCCATCACACAGAATCTGAGATCCTCCTAACTCCCATATAGAAAGAAAATCCATGTATATGAATTGAAAACCTGATATGAACCAATCACTAGCCCCAACACAAGAAACATTAGCAGAACCTAAATAAGTATCTACTCACGAGGGCCAAGCTCACAATTGTTGCATCAACCGAATAATACTAAAAATGCCATCCATAACCTTACGTATGGAATTTTCTAAAATACCACAACCTCGATCCACCATTAAAAAAGCATCTCTACCTACCAAAATATCTATATGCCCGCGAGTACGAAAACTCATCACTAGCAAGCATGGCGATTCGGCAAAAGCTAAAACACCATTTAGACCAGACATGGGAAAAATATAAATATAGATCTATGGAAACCAATCTAGAACTACGGGAAATTGAGCAGAAGGATTGATACTTGTACTTACAAGAGCTAGCTACTCTAGTTCTCAAGGACTAACCAATAGAAGTTACGAATAACGTAGGTTACAAACTAGAGTTGCCTAATAGCTCACGGTCGAAAGATGACTATTATAGGATAAATGGGAAAAAATAGGATGATTGGGAAAAAATAAGCATAAGTAAGCTAAAGAGTGATCATAAGAAAATAGGGCAATAACACACAAGGAACCAAAAAGATGGGGTAATTGCAGTAATAACTAGTAAGTGTGGTGGAAGGTCAGCTATTAGTGTATGCACAAAATGGCCTATGTCATACAAAAACTATGAACAATGAGACACGTACCAGGAGCTTCAACATAACCATTACAAAGAAAAATCATAAGAGAGAATACCAAATAATTAAGGAAATAATTGACTCACAAATAAGACAAGGAAAGTAACTGTAACAAGCCTGAATAGCAACGAATCACATTCACATAAAAGTAACCCAATGAGAATCCCCAGTAAGTCCAAATATTATAGAAAAATGGCATAGGATGCAATGCAAAGGGGTGCTGAAAAGTAAATAGTGACCGTACGCTCCCTCCCTCATATGCAACCATAATGGGAGAGCACCTATGGAAATCTTTCCCGTGTACCACTCCTTCTCCTTTACTCCCAAGTAGACACATATTGTAATGACTCTTAAGGTCATTTATCATAAATATGTAGTATCTTACATCCTAGAGCATTTCGGTAGTTTCCCCAAGTCATTTATAACTTGCTGGGATCGATAGTTCGGATCCCTGGTAACTCGGTCGAGAGATATCTCAAATTCCTTATTTTAGAGCCTTAAATTTAATACTCGTTGACTAAAGTCAACTTTCCTTCAAAACGAGCTC
>JBDJHY010205031.1:0-11538 GCA_039654485.1 Withania somnifera | reverse complement strand
ATAATACACATATGCTAACCCAAACCTCAAAAATGCAACGACAACTTCGAAAGGTAAACCCATGACTCAACTAGCCCAAAATAATCATTCTAGAGTTAATGGAATCATCGGAATTCTGATCCGATGCTCCAATCACCAAATGGACACCTGGGCTCCAAAATGAGCTATGGTTGAGCTGAATTTTAATAAAATAGCCCAAACTCAAAAAGAAAACCTCGGGACACAAACTTAAGTTCACCTAGATCAAAGTCGGCATTCCAGAGCTAACAGAACTGTCAAAATTTGATTTTGAGCGTATTTAGTAGGATTTTACTCTCAAGTTCCACTATTTTAAAATTGAAACTTCAAAAAAGGAAAACTAAGATAATGGATAAATGAGCTGCCAGAGCACCGAGCTACCGGTCCTAAAAAAGTCATAAATGACTAGGGGAAACTACCAGACAACTCTAAACACAAAAGAGGAGAAAATCAAGAAAATGACCAAATAAGTGATTA
Source organism: Withania somnifera (assembly GCA_039654485.1). NCBI lineage: Eukaryota > Viridiplantae > Streptophyta > Magnoliopsida > Solanales > Solanaceae > Withania > Withania somnifera. The sequence goes on along the minus strand of JBDJHY010205031.1, from coordinate 11,043 downwards.
CAACATCCACCACTAAAAGGTAATTTCATCCTCGAAAGTCAAGGAAAGAGTAGTACCTGAAGGCTCGAACAGATGTGGATACTAGGACCACATATCAGGCTTTGTCTCCCAGGTAGCCTCCTCAACTAGTCGATGAGCCCAACGAACCTTCACTAATAAAATCCCTCTTGAGCTGAGTTGTCTCACATCTCTGTCTATAATAGCCTTAGGCTCCTTAATATAAGTCAAAGTTCCATCAATCTGCACAGACTCTCGACAAAGGACATAGAATGGGTCCAGTACATAATGGTGGAGCTTCGATACATGGAAAACCAGATGAACTGCAGCTAACTCTGGCGGCAAACAAAGTATGTAGGAAAATTCTCCAACTCTATCTATTATGTCATAAGGACCAATAAAATAGGGGATAAGCCTGAGCCGCCTACCAAACCTTATAACTCCCTTGATGGTCAATACCCGGAGGAAGACCAGGCCACCAATACGGAACTCGAGGGGCCGAAGCCGAGCATTCTCGGAGGACTTTTTCCTACTCTACACTACCTATAGCCTATACTAAATAAGTCTGACCCAATCTGTAGTATCATGGAGACAATCAAAACTTTGGAGTCTATCCTCACATCACAAAACCAAACAATGGGTGATCTACAGCGCCTACCATACAGAGCCTCAAACAGCGCCATTTAAATACTAGAGTGGCTGTTGTAATTATACGAAAACTCTGCTAAGGCCAAGAGTCTATCCCAACTACCTCAAAAATCAAAAACACAGGCACACAACATCTCATGAAGCACTTGAATAGTCCTCTTAGACTCCCATCCATTTGTAGGTGAAACGTGTATTCAAATCAACCTCAATACCCATCTCTTTTTGAATTGACCTTTAAAACCACAAGGTAAACTATATGCCCCGATCAGATATGATGGAAATGGGCACTCCATGAGGTCTATTCACCTTATGAACATACAACTCAGCTAATCTCTCTACACCCCAAGTCGAATGTGTTGGTAAGAGGTGAGTTGATTGGGTCATTCGATCCATGATGATCTAAACTCAATCATAACCCATAAAAGTATGGGGAAGGCTTGTAACAAAATCTATAGTGATTCGGTCCTATTTTCACTTAGGGGTAAGAAGCCTTATCATCTTACTACCCGATCTATGGTGCTTGAACTTCACCTGCTGAAAGTTAGACATCGACTCATGAAGGACACTATAGACCATCTCATACCCCGCCACTAGTATGTTGCCTCAAATTGCGGTAATCCTCACGATACCCAGGTGGATGGCATACCTGAAGCAAGGAGCCTCATGCAATAGAGTATGTATCAAATCACATGAGCACACAACAAACCATCAAAATTTACCATAGGCTAACTAAAATCACCCAACCCTCTTAACTGAATTAAACGTGGGTCCTCATACTGGCGCTATCAAATATGGTCAAATAAGGTCAATCTTGACTCAATATGGGAAATAATCTACTCTGATACTAAAAGATCCAACCTAACCATCACGCTAGACAAGAATTGGATGTCCCGAGATTATGGCCTCCCATAAACAGAAGCTGCAGCAAGGCTACCCAAACTCACCACCTTCCAACTCAAGGCATCAGCAACCACAAAATCCTTGCCCGGAGGTAGAAAATACTCAAATTATAGTCCTTCAGAAGATCAACCCATCTCCACTGCCTTAAATTAAGCTCCTTCTGACTCAAAATTTACTACAAGTTGCGGTGGTCTGTGAAACCTTACAATGGACCCCATACAGGTAGTACCTCCAGATCTTAAGTGCAAAAACTACCACTGCTAAATCCAGGTCATGTGTAGGGTAGTTACGCTCGTGATCCTTCAGTTTCCTCAACACATATGCTATAACATGGCCCTTCTGCATTATAACACAACCAATCTAACACCTAACGTGTCATATTATACTATAAATGGATAACCCTCAACTGGCAATACAAGAACTGAAGCAGTAGTCAGTAACTCCTTCAACCTCAGGAAGTTGGACTCATACTTAGCTGACCACTGGAAGGGCATATCCTTTCGTATCAGTCTAGTCAGTGGGGCTACAATAGAGGAGAAACCCTGAATGAAAAAATGATAATACCAAGCCAACCCAAGGAAACTGTGTATCTCTGTTATGGAAGTAGGTCAAGGCCAATCATAAATTATGGCTATCTTAGGGAACCTAACCCCACATGTCCTAGAAAAAGGCGAATTCTATCAAAAACTCACACTTTGATAACTTAGGATAGAGTCTGTCAGTCCACAAGGTCTACAACATAACTCTCAAGTGCTCCTCATGCTCGGCTCGGCTCGGCTCGGCTCGGCTCGACTCGTCGAGTAAACTAATATATCATTTATGAAAATAATCACGACTGAGTCCAAGTAAGGACGGAATATGCGAGTTACCAAGTCCATGAAGGCTATATGGGAACTATTTAGCACAAACGACATCACCAATAACTCATAAAGCTCATATCTGGTCCAAAAAGTTGTCTTTGGGACATCCTTATCCTGAACCCTTAAATGGTAGTAGCCAAACATCAAATCAATCTTAGAGAACTCAATGGCTCCCTAAAGCTGATCAAACCATCATTAATATGTGACAGAGGATACTTATTCTCAACTTCCTTTAATCGATACATATCCACATAGAGCCATCTTTTTTCTTCACAAACAACACTGGGGCACCCCGATGACATACTCGGATGGATGAAACACCTATCAAGCAAATTCTGTAACTGAACACTTAACTCATGAAGCTCAGTTGGGGCCATACGATACGTAGTAATAGATATTGGCCTGGTTCTCTACTCAACCTCGATAGCAAAGTCTATATCACACTCTGGTGGGAGGCCAGGCAAATCAACAGGAAAAACATTGACAAACTTGCTAACAATTGGCATGACCTAGGGGAAGGGGACTTAGTATTGACATACTAATATGGTCTAAATAAACATAAAAACCTCGACCAATAAGTCTACAGGCCTAATGATAAGAAATGACCCAAATCGATAAATATCTAGTTGGACCGTGCTACACTACAGAGGGAACGACGAGCACAAACAAGGTCACGGTCTTGGCATAGCAATCCAGGATCACATGATAGGGAGATAACAAGTCCATGCCTAAAATCTTATCAAAATCTAGTATATCCATCTCAATTAAGTCCACCCAAGTGTAGTGACCCTAAGTAGTCACCAGAAAAGGCATATATACTTGATCCACCATTAGGGTTGTGCCCGCCGCGGTAGATACACTCAAGGGTACAAGTAGCCGCCCGCTAGAAACACCTAACCACAAAGAAAAATAAACATTTATGTATGAAAAAGTAGAAGATGGATCAAATAATGTCAATGCAGAATACCCAAGACAGTTAACATACCGGTGATAACCACATCGAGGTCTTAGCCTCATTCTTATTAAGAATGGTGTAAAACTGGTGCTGACCTCCATACTATTGTGAATCCAAACCCCTTCCTCTACCTTCAGCCACCCGACCTCCTCTCCTAGATCCTTAAATAGCTTGTGGCCCACCTCTAACCTATGGCACAGCCTGTAATGTCTGAATAGGTAATATTAAGGCCTCATTAACACTATCCTAGGGACAATCTCGGGCAAAGTGCCCCCGGTCTCTGCACTCAAAACACCCCTTAATAAATCGATCTCTGGGGATGCTAGGGAAGTATGTAGCATAATAAAACCTCTCTCTACACTCATAGAAAGTATCCCCAGTCCTATCCTGGCCATGGGATCACTCGGCATGGCCTCAAAAACCTGAAGCTGAGCCTCTGATGGGCTGGCTACTCAACCCACTATCAGGACCTGAAGTGAGGCCTGATACTGTCATCTAGACCGGGACCTCCATCCAAAATTGTGACGCCCTAATCTAGACCCTGGAAACCCACCTTAATGGCGTAGCCTCTTTTTGCTGCTCCTTGGCCTGGAGAGCTAAAGCCTCTATTTTATAGGCATTGTATACAATGTCAAAAAATGACTTCTGTAGGACTATTAGCCACTAAACATGGTCCAAAAAATCCAACCTCCACCCATGAGCAAAGCGGCAAATCTGTTGCTCCTCCAAAAATAGAAAGCCACTAGCATGTCTGGAAAGTTTAATAAAATAGGCCTTATACTCAGAAGTCGTCATAGAACATGACGTAAACCTTAAAAATGAGTGCAAAACTCCTCACGAAATCTATTGGGAACATATTGTGCTATGAAATCCTCATTGAACTACCCCAAGTCTATGAGGATAACCCTATCTGCTTGCGATCTCAAAATACCCACCACCACTGACTATCGACTCCCTCAAGAAGATAGGAAGTACTATTTATCCGATGTGAGTCCAGTAGCTCCAATATCTATAGGCACTCTTCACATACCATAATTAACTCATGGGGGTCCTACCCCTGCCCTCTCAAGAACTTGGAGGGGGCGATCCATAGATATTGTTCCAAAACCTTTTGCACCTCAAAAGCGAGTAAGGTAGGAGCGGGTGCTTGTGTAGGAGAAGAGGTAGTAGCTTCAAATAATACAGTTAGCGGTGTTTCTAGTGATGCTACTGGGCCTACAAACACTAGGGGAGATGGTGCACCCTGCGCTGCTTTTTGAGAAGATGTATGTGGCCTGTCTGCCAATGTACTGTCTAACATCTGAAGCATATGCCACAAAAGGTCTTTGAACATGGCAGGTGGTGGTTGAACAGGTTGTGGTAGTGATGCATGAGGTGTCAACTTCTGTGAAATAGATGGGGAAATAGGGATTGGTGGAGCATCCTCCTTACCCCTTCTTGGATGGTATGGGGAGTATCAATCCATTAAGGATTTTTGGTACGGATCATCTGTGAAAGAGTGAAGCCAAAGTAAATTTTTAGAAAAGGAACGAATTCCATCATGACAAGATTCAAGAAATGAGAGTGTTTCCTAAGGTACCCTGTAGCCTCTAAAGATATTATGCGGACGTCTATGCACGATCTGCAGGACTCTACTAGGCACTTTCTCCAATGCCAAAGAGATCGGAAAACCTAGGCTTTGATACCACTTTGTCGCGACTTAAAATTTGGGTCATGTGGCTTCTATAGCCCTCAAGTTGACAAGCCTAACTTTATGACCTTGAGCAACGTGCAAAGGTCTATATACCTTCGAATCACCCAACATAGAAGAAAAGCATAAGTAGATACATGTAAAAGCAGAAGTAGAAGAAATACATATACAACCCAAATCTCAAAACCTAGTGTCAATTACACATGGAGCTATTATACTGAGTATCCAAAAGATAAATACACAAATTAACTCCTACAAAAGTAATTCTACATAAGGCCTACAATAGACAAAATAAAGCAGGTAGAAATCAATGAAACCATGATCATCTCAGAAAGAAAAGCTCACACAACTAGTTGTATCTACTCCGCAGGATCTCAACGTCTTCGATAACCCCTATCGAAATCTGCATCATGAAAACAGTATAGAAATGCAGCAAGAGTACCAAACAAGGAACCCAGTAGGCATTATAGGCCGACAGGGCTAAAAATAAAGTACAAGTAAAAAGGTGAGGAAGTAAAATAGGTCAAAGATTGTAGGAAAGCGGTAAAACTAATAGATATGCGGAAAGATAAGATACTGGAGTGTAATACCATTGATAGAGTTGAAGTACAGATCTACACGAAACTACAATATGATAGACACTTACATCTGATAACCACTATCCAAAACTAAAAATCAAAGTAAGTGAATGTACCTACATCCAACTGAGTCGAGATTGACCATACCATATGTCCATAGATATATATACTCCATGAATAAAGGACCAAATGGTAAAATAAATCTAAGTAAGGAATAAGAAGTAAACACACAAAACCTACCTACCACCCCATCCCGCCGACAAGTAGAAATAGAAGAACAAAACCCAATGACTCCCCCCTTAATATCGATAAGCATAAACAATACGAAGGTAATACACGAGGGTGCAGAAAAGTAAATTTGAATAAAGTCTTTTCGTACCATGGGTCTCCCTATCAGTGTCAATTATCGAGGACTTATGCCCCTACAAGTTCCAATCTCAGTGGTCTATGCCCCACATATGCATACTTGGGGTTTGTGCCTCAGAGACTATGCCTCGACTCGAGGGCAGGGTAAATACCCCATCCATACCTATATCAGGAATCGGTTCCTTATCAGTACCATGCTCAAGGGTCTATGCCCCATATCTCATACTCGGGGTCTGTGCCTCGAAGTGTCGTGCCTTAACTCGATAGCAAGGTAAATGACCCATTAGTACCTATCTGAGAATCTGTGCCTCATCACTACCATACTCAGGGTTATTTCCCCAGAGGACTGCACCTCTAAATAAAATATAGGGTTTAAGCCCTATCAACACCAGCCGCATTAGTAAAATCAAATAATAAACAAATGCTCGATCACGGCATAGCAATAACAATGCTAATAATAATAGGAATGGAAAAACCCAGAGTCTAAGATCGGCCAAAGGTCACCAGCTGAGAGCTCATCCCACAACAGTCATTGCGAGATAACTTGAATAGACCCAAGGTTTTTGGGGCCCACACGGTGATTCCAGGACCTAAACATTCAACCCTTTACCCTCTGTACCCCTTTACCGACCCCTGGGAACTAGTAAAATAACCACAAGCTGACTAGAGTGCAGCGATCAATCTAAAACCCACCACACTACTGGCTATATCACAAGCACAAAAAATAACCCAGTCTACAGTGAAAGTAAATAAACCAAGCCTACCTGGGTGTCGGTAAAAGTCCTAAAAATGTGCACATCATAGGCCCAAAGTTCGGAATAAGACAAAATTACCTGAAACTATCAAGTTATGATTCTTGGGATTAAATAACGAATAATAAGACGCATATTACAATTAGTGAACCGGGTTCACAAAATGGGCCCCAAAATAGTCCTGTGGGCCCTACAAAAATTAAACTGAAAATACCGACATAAAGGCCTTAAATTAGGGAAGACATGGTTTGATTTTGAACCTAAATGGACCACCGAAAGGTCCTCAAAACATCCAAGAAATTGAGTGATCAAAAGTGAAAAAAGTTGCACATGCAACTATATATTAAAAGGATGGATTACGCACTAAAATTATGGACAAAACTATGAATGCACAACAATAAGGGTTTCTACACCCAATTTAGATTAACGAGGGGAAATTGAAGAGATATGAGGGGAAGTGATCTAGGTTTTCAAGGGAGAGAGTTTACATACTGCAAGACCTGGATATGTCACGATCACGTATTGGAAGAGTTATGATCATATAGAGTAAATATACTATGAAATGTGATCGCATGAATTACAGGATGCGATTACGATGAGCAAAAGGGGTCAAGGCTATATAATTGTGTGAATGGAAAGTTGTGATCGTGTTGAGATGGGAAGTCAATACTTAATACGCAAAGGGAATTTTTGCTATCACTATGAGCAATTCAACTAGTGCCAAAAACAGTTTTGACAGTAGAAATCTGCTAAAAAGAAAAGGCATGTGACACCACTCGAAAAGTATTCGGCGTAAAAATTATGCAAACAAACTATGAACACACACCTAAAAGGACATTTTAGACTCAACTGTGTGATGAAAATCAGGATACGAGATCATTTTGGGGATATGTTAACCAAGTCAGGAATTAGCTCTAAAAGGCTGAAATTCAACTAATGATTAAAAAAATGCAATGACAGTACCAAAAAGCAAGTCAATACCCTCACTAGCATATAATCACTATTTTAGAGCTGATGTAAGTAATAGAATTCCATTCTGACACTCTAATAGACCAGCAATAACTCCAGAACAATTCTAAACTCAAAATAAATTAAATTTACACAGAATAGCACAAACTTAAAATGAAGACCCTAAAACATGAACTAAAGTTCCCACTAGACCAAAGTCGGCATTCCAGAGATAAAGGAACTATCGGTATTCGATTCCAAGCTCGGTTCGATCGAATGTTCACTAAAGTCAATAAGTACTTATGTATAGGCTCTTAAACAAGCATAGTGAGATAAATCTCAACTGAGCCACCAGGGAGCTAGACACTAGTCAAAGTATATCATAAATAACCTGAGGCAGCTATTAGAAAGTCTAGAAGATAGAATATCTTATAAAACACCTAAATGACTGTAAGAGTCATTACAATATGTATACATTCTACGACCACTTGCTGGTACAAAGATATTTTCTCACACTATTATTACCTTATTTTCAAACTATCACCTATATAAGAAATAAAGTAGTTATCCTTCACTCTCTTAATTGAATTTCAATTAAAAACTCAACTAGTCACCGAGATACTAGTTTAGTTCTTATACTGAGAGTGTGGCACTGCTAAATGATTTGTCCTTGAGTGTGGTGCAGCAACCTGAGAGAACTGAGAGTGTAGAACTGTTATATGATTTTTTCTTGAGTATGGCACAACCTTGACATTCTAAGAGGGTAGTACTAATATATGATATGGTCATAAGGATGACACATCCTCAATATTTTAAGAGAGTTGAGAGTGTGTACTGACATGTTATTTGGCCTCGAGTATAGCATAACCTCGACAGCCAAAGAGTAAGAGTGTGGCTTGGAGAGCTATGGGAAAGTGCTCACATTCTTCCACCACGAGCACTAATTTTCTTGATTAGGCAAGATACCAAAGGAGCAGTATATAGAGGGAGGCCGCATTGGGTTCTTGGATGTTTTGTTAGTGCGTACTGGCAAGATGGGGAATCACATAGGTTTTTTTTTTCTTAGGTAGTTACCTAGTTTATTCTACTGATGAGATTGGGCATCAATAGATTTGATTTTCAACCTTATATGCTTACATTATTACCTTGTTTCATAATACTATATTAGTTTTTTTAGATCACCCTTTTGATTCCTCTGTAGTCCATAATCTTGTGTTAGTTGATTACCACGATGGAGCTCTAGGTATGTGTTGCGCTACTATCACCTCATCATTATTTGGTTTTTCCTTGTTTTGCATTAGATAGTTGGTTCTTAGGTTTTGTTTACCTAGCGTAGATGGATACATTTACCAAGATCCTTGAGTTGTGGGTAGATATATGTTACCTTATAAGTTAGCCTTTTATTATTTCTCTTAGTTATCTGTATTCTTGCCATTATTAAGGTACCACAGCTAGACCAGGTTTGTTTCCTCTACCTCCTACTTGATGATCATCTACCTTACTTGTTTCTTAGACTACTCCTTAGTCATAGCTTCTTTATCATTCTTGTTATCACTTTGACTTTATTATTGTTTGTGTTGCTACTTTATTTGTATCTTATACTTGCTCGCTCGGCCTTTGATGCCTACGTGGTGCATGTTGTTGTTGTACTCATGCTATACTTTTGTACTATTTTTGTGGTGCAGGTTATTGCTGGGGACATGATTCATGTGGTTAGCTTTTGAGGGTTCTGGGGATCAAGGTAAGCTAACAGCGTTCGAGTTACCCTTTCCAACCACAATAACTTCTACCTCCACTTGAAGTCAGAGACAGTTATGCTTTTGTATTATATAGAGTTGTTGTACTATGATGTATTTAGATGTCTTATGCTCAACTAATACCAGTTCTTGGGATGGGTTTTAGGGTTGGTTTTCTTCTATGTGTCCTTTTTATCTTCACCTTGTGCTTTATTACTTATTTTTTCGGTCTTGGGGTGTTGTTTGTTGCTTACCACTCCGGACATTCAGTTTAGGCTTATCAACTTGTAGGATTTGGTAGACGCCTTCATGACCCACATATTGGGTCGCAATTGAGTGGTATCAAAGCATAGGTTCACCCGTATATTTAGTACAGAGGCTAGTATCTAATAAAGTCCCATAGATTTGTATGTTGACATTCATATCCTAGCTTTAGGATAGGATACTCTTAGGAAAATGATCACTTCTTGACTTCTTGTCATGCATTGCGTTGCTATCAGTTCTTTGGCACCTTATTTGACTCTATTCATTTCATATGTCTAGGAAGGGGTATTTCGTCGATGCTAGCAGGGATTCGTCTCATGATGATAGAGAAGAAGTTTGGGGTTGGGATCAGGAGGAAATACTTAGGTTTTTTACCAGGAGAGGGGGATGCACCTCATCGACTATAATATTATGGGTTAGAAGAATTTTGACTTGGTATCACATTAGATCTTTAGGGCACCAGGGTTACCAACAGATATATCGAGACATTTGACAAGTAGATATGGGGTTATTATTATCCAATAGGTGTCTTCTTCCCTTACTAACTATGCAAATATGTTTCATATGATAGTTAGGCGTGCCCCTGTACTTTTTTCTATAGTACACAACAGTGTGCAGGGTTTCATTAGAGGGTTGGTTTTTCCACTTCGTGTAGCGTCTGGGCATTTGGTGGAGGTTGGGCTTACTTTTGGACAAGTATTGAGAAAGGTGTTAGCTCTAGAGAAGTAAGTTGTGAGACCTATGTAAATCGCAATCCGAAAGTCTGCCAGTCACCGAATGTTGTTAGTGCCCCACTTGGAAGTGGATATGGCCATATTAAGTTCCCTCGGCTAGACCATGTTCATCTTATCTACTTTCTACTTTATGATTGTTTTCCTTACATGCTTTTTATACTACTCCTTAGTGATTCTTGTGTTTCTCCTTATTTTTATCACCTTACCCTTATTATTTTTCTCACTGTTGCTTTATTTGTATCTTATGCTCTCCCGATCGGCCTTTGATGCTACTAGGTACCTGTTATTGTTGGTACTCATGCTACACTTTTGTAGCCTTTTCATGGTGCAGGTCCTAGTATAGGTTATTATTGAGGAAGTAATATCTGCGCTTAGCTTTTAATGGTTCTAGCCATCAAGATAAGCTACAAGATTTTGAGCTACCCTTCTCTAATCACTAAACCTTATACCTCCAGTTGTAGTCGAAGTTAGTTACACTTTTGTATTGTATATGTCACGACCCGATTCCTCGGATCATGATGGCACCTACTATACCACCAGTAGGAGAACCAAACCCCGTATTCCGTAGCCGAAGCGGAGGACTACTGAAATTCATGCGGAATAATATGAAAAGAA